>JAMDHS010000064.1:0-121364 GCA_029717555.1 Peribolospora baueri | reverse complement strand
GGAAAAAAAAAAAAAAAAAAAAAAAAAAAAAAGGAGAGAAGGGGAGAAGGGGAGAGAGAAAAAAAGGCCGAGGTTAATGGATTGATGGATGGGTTTGATGGTACCTGGGAAAAAAAAAAAAAAAAAAAAAAAAAAAAAGGAGAGAAGGGGAGAAGGGGAGAGAGAAAAAAAGGTCGAGGTTGATGGATTGATGGGTGGATGTGTCGAGGCTTGATGGTACCTGTGTAAAAAGGGGGAGATAAAAGTGAGAGTGACCCTGAGATGCCTGTCGATGGAAGGAGATCCTGGTCAATGGCTTGTCTGTGCCTGTGGGTGGAAAGGGAGGGAAAGAAAGGGGAAATAGGAAGGAGGCCTTGCGGCCAAGGTCCGTGCGGGTACCTGTAGCTGTAATCTGCTAAAAAAAAAAAACTAGTTTTGCGACCAAAGGTCATGCTGGTGCCTGCCGTCCACCAACAAGACCCGAGTATGGCTCTGCAACCTGGTTTTGCGACAGACTTTGGAGTGGGGAAGTCGCAACAAACCGCCTATGAGAGAGACCTCTCCCTCAAGTCGCTGGTCGAAAAGTGTTCAGGGGCTGACGAGCGCCAGGGGCCGTCCACTGCCGACGCCCAACCACGGCCCGCGTCTCCCTTCCCTACGATTACCTGCGGCGCAGGACCAGCCTGTGCCGCCACTCCGCTTTCAAAGCATCAAGGTCTGATCAAAGGGTCCCAGCCCCTATGATCATAGACCTGCCAGAGCAAAAGAGAGCATTGGTTGAGGTCAGCACAGTCAATGAGGGGGAGAGGGTTTGGTAGTGCTCACCTTGTGAATTGGAGGCGGGAGGTCAACACCAGAAGAGTGAGATCAATGGGGTGCCCAATTTCCCCAATGATCTCCACCGCCTCTGCATCAAGTCCAATATAGAGGAGAGGAGAGGATCAAAGGGGTGGTCTACCCAATGATCATGGACCTGCCAAAGCACGAAGAGAACATTGGTCTCAAGGTCAGCATATACATTGGGGGGAGAGGGTTGGAAGTGCTCACCTTGTGCATTGAAGGCGGGAGGCCAACACCAGTGCGGGTGGCCTGATCAATTGGTGATTTTGGTCCCCAATGATCGTACCTCCTCTGCATCAAGGTCCATGGGTAAGGAAGGGGTATAATGGACCTACAAGAGGAAAGGAGAGCATTGGTTAAGGTCAGCACAGTCGATGAAGGGGGAGGTTTTGAAAGTATTCACCTTGTGCATTGGAGTCTGAAGGTTACCACCAGGAAAGAGGGGGTGGGGGGCTCGATCATTGGGTTTGGTCCCCAATGATCGCACCTCCTCTGCATCAAGGTCCATGGGTGTAGGAAGGGATATAATGGACCTACCAGAGCAAAAGAGAGCATTGGCTAAGGTCAGCACAGTCAATAAGAGGGGAGGGTTTTGGAAGTACTCACCGTGTGCATTGGAGGCGGGACGCGATGCCAGCCCACAGGCAGCATGCGAAGCCAACCCACCCCCCCGCATCACCTCCTCCTCCGCACCAAGGCCGGTACCTACCAGAGGAAAAGAGAGCATTGGTTAAGATCAGCACAATCAATGAGAGGGAGGTTTTGGAAGTTCTCACCTTATGCATGGGAGGAGGGACGCCAACACCAAGGGCGGTAATCGTAGAAGTGGAAGGGAAAACGCGTTGGCGCGTGGCTGTGATTGTCGGAGCTCCGGACCCCTGAGCGCCGTCCGATGCCCCTCCACGAACACCTCCAACCAGCGACTCTTCTGATGTCTTTCCACCGCAGCTCATCTTGACCTCCACCCCTCCATCTGCCGCATCCCCAGGCCGCATCCCCAGTCGAGGGCCCCGCAGCAGCGACCGGCACCGCACGCCTTAGGTCGCAAAACCAGGGTTAATACGGCAGCCAAAACCAGTATGAGTAGGGGAATCACAGCTATTATTGTGAGTACGGCGGCCGAAAAGGTCAGTTGCACACAAGCTACGGCGTTTAAGAAAATAGAGATACTTGAACCTAGGTGGTTGCGTGGTGGATGAGGCAAATTGAGAGACGGCTCGCTGGGCTGTTGCTGGAGTGAAGAAAAGGAGGGTGAGGGCGCTCAATAAAAGGAAGAGACTTAAACTCACTGATCTAGGGAAATTGTAAGATCTAGATGGAGAATAGAGAGAGAGCTCTGGGCTGCTGGTGAAGGAAATGGAGAGGACACCGACGAGAGCCGGTCTTCTTATACCTTAGGCGGTGAGGCCAACGCTGAGCACCCCGTCTTGTCCATGGCCCCATCTCTACCTTTCCGGCTGTTTGCTTCAGTGTCGATGTCGCATCCACAGCAAAGTGTGAAGTTGAATCAGGGTGCCATCACCGGATGGGTGCGAAATGGTGAGTAGATTCACAGCATTTCCACGTCCCGACCACCGCATCCGTCTGGTGTGCTGCTGTGAGATGGTTATAGAAGAAGAAGAGTGCCTATTCCGTAGGAAGTGGACGAGCAGGAGACGAATCCCGTTCAGATTTTAGTGAACCCCCCGCCTGATTAAGGGAGCACGCATTCTATGGCGCTCCAAAACAGCACACGCGTCCGTTGTTTTCGGAGCAGACGCACATGTCATAGTGTGAGCTGTTCGGTCGAGCTATAGTAGCGTAAGTGTTCCATCAAACGCTTACCCCACCGGGCTTGAGACATTCATTTCTGAAGACGGACGCCGGTTTCGTTGAAACAGCGTGTGTTGTTTTCGGATCACTACGCCGTGTCGCGCGACCGGAATGGTCGATGGCCCGTTCGCATCCATGTCCTCCCATTTGCACGTGACATCTGCTGCGGCGAAGGGAAGGATGGCCAAGTGTTACATAAGCTGCCTTGTCCGATTGCGTTCGTACACACGACGTTCACCATCGTCGCTCCTTCCTCCGGCCCGCTACCATGGCACCACGCCTAAGCGTCACCGCCGGGCCGTCGCCAGACTCGCTTTCCGCCGTTGCCGTCAACCACGATGACATACCGTTTGTTGTTGCTTCCCGTCACTTTGTCGGCCGCATCGCTGTGCGCATCAAGGACTTCACCGGCGAGGACCCGGCTGGCGTGGACCACCGCGAGTCGTCGCCGTACTTCGACGCGGGTCCCGGCACCAACGGCCACGGCATGACATGGAGCATCGTCATACAGGGTCGCTTTCTGCCCAGCTCCGACTCGGAGGACGGGTCGTATTCGGCCGACGACATCGTCTTCGGCAATTTCTTTGACCGGCCCATCCGAGACTCGCTGCCGTGGGGCACGAGCGCGGCGGTCCAGTTCGCAAAGGTCATCGATCCTAGCCTGACATGTGACCTCTACGCCGACAAACCGTGGGCGGTCAGCCCGCTCGTTGCCACCATGCAGAGGTTAAACGTGACGAGGCTGCCCGGGACGGCGGCGACCTCGGACGTGTCAGGCGACGCGCAGCACGAGTTCGCTAAGGGCGGCTGGCCCGCCTTCCCCTCCACGGAAGCGGGCTGGACGGCCGAGACGGATGTCGAGGACAATGTGACGCCTCTCTTCTACATTGCGTCCGACGACGGTGACGAGGACGAGCTGGATCCTACGACCGGCGTATCCCCCGCCAAGCTACCCGACTTTACCTCTCCGCCCAGGCCGCACGACGTCCGACGAAGTCACTTCTCCTCGGCCGAACGACGGTCGTCGGTGCGCATCACCCCGCGCGACGTTGTCACCTGCGACTTTATGAACGGGTTCGTCAACTTTTCCGATCTCAGCCTCGGGATCCCCTTCTCCGGGGGAATGAGCTTTGACCTGCGGAGGTACTGGGACGGCCAGCCTGTGCGGTACGAGTGCAAGACGAGGGACGGCTCGAAGACGTTCTTTGTGATTCAGTTTGATATCACGGACGCTGAGGGAAGGGCCACGGTCAGGGGACGAGACGTGAAGTAGACGGAGATGCCCCTGTTCGTCGGCCGGCCATGGACACTTGCGATTCTCCCACATGTACCACTCTTGATCGACACCTAGACATTTCCATGTATCTTGCCCCCATGTCTCTAATATGTAGACCTGTTTGTAACGCGGCGTCTTTTGTTCTTTCGCACATCATCTGAGGCATACGTACACGTTGAGAGAGGAAAGGAGAGGAGAGAAACCGGTCCGAAAATCGAATCACACTGCCGGAATTACTGTCGGTGAAGGCCGAGCTGAATGGCCTTGATCTGGAGCGCCAGTCGCTTGCTGTAGAACCGGCACAGGGCGAGGTTTCCGCCCATGAACCAGAAGCCAGGATGGCCGGAGAAGCGCCACATTGTCCGGATCTCTCCCTCCTCGTTGAGGCCCCAAACTGCGAGCAAGGCGCGAGGACAGGGCGAGTAAAGTGTGCGTGAGCGGGGGCCGTCGGAACCGCCTGTTCGACGCCAGACGCGAATCGTTGAGAGGGGCAGCGAAATTCACCGTCGTTAGCCCGATCGGCAACTTTGTCTCCCAAAATGCGACGTGCAGTGGTGCGCATGTTCTGATACCCGGTTGCGAGAACCACGACATCCGCAGGGAGCTTGGACCCGTCCTCGACTAAAGGACGTGGCGACAAAAGGAAGCAAGAAAGCCCTAGTGAGACGGGTGTCCCCAAATCGAGTCAAGAGACTTCGTACGCACAGACGACGCCGTCGTCATCGAAGTAGTCAATCTCTTTGCCTTGCTTGATTTTGATCTTTCCGTCCGCGATGAGCTTTGAAGCTCCGACTGAATGCGCAAGAGCGACGATTGGATTCAGGGTCTAGATCTCGCGCCGACGAAACTAGCGCGATGCCTTTGAAATCAGAATGCATGCTCACCGTCAAGGTAGTACCCCCCGCCCCTGGTAAAGTACTTCATGAGGAAGCCTGAATCATTCGGACCGAAATCGAGTTTGAAGCCGGCTTTGCGAAGGCCGTCGAGTGTCTCACGGTCGTATTCCGCGATCCGTTGAGTGACGTGCTTGTGCAGAGTGAGGTAGAGCGGGTTGGGTACCGAGTTGAAGAGGACGTCCGCGTCTTCGACCGAAGGGCCGTCTGCGGATGGTGCAAGAGACCGGGGGGCGGTCTCGGTCAACCCTGCGTGTCCCCCACGTCCTTGTGGGTCCCCACCGTGAAAACTCACCTTGGTCGTAGAGTCCCTTCATGAGAATGTCAAGCACCGAGTCGGAGCTCATCACGTAGGTACTAGACCGCTGTACCATCGTCACGGACTTGGCGCCGCTCTCCTATAACAATCAAGACAGACAGCGGGAATGGGGGAAATCGGTTTAGAGCTACTGGTCTTGGTCTCTGGACTTGCAGGGTAGAGACATCAAGAGATACACTCACGTAGAAGTCGTGTGCAATGTCGTGCCCGGCTTTAAACAGCGGCAGCCGAAAAAGAGTATAATTTAAAGGTCGTCAGCGAAAGGCGAATGCACGCCACGAGAAAGATATTGCAGGCCAAAGACCGGCAATCGAGAGCACGGGCTCACAGTTGCAACATCCCACGACGACGGCGTTTTTACCGCGCCAATTGGCGCCCGTTCCGTGCTGACTTGAATGGCACACCTGGCCCTTAAACTTGTCGAGACCCTTGAAGTGGGGAATGTTCGGCTCTCCAGAGTGGCCCGTTGCCATGACGAGATGAGCGGGGCGGAGGCAGCGCTCGGTGCCGTCGGGGCGGGTGGCCTTGATGGTCCACTTGCGCGACGCGTCGTCGTAGACGGCTGACTGGAGCTCGGTGGAGAGCCAGATGTTGAGCTCCATCGACGCGGCGTAGGCTTCGAACCAGTCTGCGAGCTGGATGGAGAGGGGGAGGGAGACGGGGTAAAGGTTTACTCTCCGAGGGCGGCACAAACAACACCTTGGGACGTCTGACTCACCTTGTCCTTGGGAGTGAAGATGGGCCAGTTCTGAGGGAAGTTTATGTAAGGCAAATGGTCGTACCACACGGGATCGTGAAGCACGAGAAAATCATAACGCTTGCGCCAATTGTCTCCGATCCGTGCATTGCGCTCGACGATCAGCGTGTCTACGCCCAGTTGACCGAGGCGCGCAGCCACGGTCAAGCCGGCTTGGCCCGCACCAACGATGACGACCTGTCAGACGGCTCAATTAAAATCAGCGACGGAAGTGCATAAGAAGAGAGAGTCTCCCCCCTCTCTCTTCAAGGAATGGATAGAGATGGCCGATATGCTAGCTTACCTCGGGCTCAGAATCGACAAAATCTTTCTTAGCGGCCCTGCGTGCTTTCCAGCTCACGCGTCCTTCGTGCTCACCGTGGTTGACGCCCCTAGGCCTCGTCGGTCCTGACTTTTCCTCGTGACCCTTCATCTCTTCTATGCCAGTGTAGAAGGTGAAGGCCTTCCAGGTCTGTTCCGTACGGTCTTGGGGGTCGCGCATCAGGCGGACTAGACCTCGGCCGCGGGCGACAGAGGTTTCGAAGCTGAATGGGAACGGAAGGAAAGAGAAAACCGAAGGTGGTTCCTGGTAAGGGTCGACGGGCTGAGCGATCGAAGAACCGGCGCGGATGTCCACTCACTCGAAGAAGGTCTGGACCCATTCGTGCTCGGGGCTTCCCTGGACGAGCGCCGGCTCTCCAGAGACGCGGATGGCGTTGAGGCCACGTTTCTTGAAAAGGTCGCTGTCCTGTGCCAAGAACGCCTTGATCTTGTCGTGACCGTGGAGCGTGCGGAAGTCCCAGCTGAGGGAGAGCAAATCCCTCCAGTAGCCGTTGGGGAGGAAGAGGGCCGTCACCGCCTCTTCCGGCTTGGAAGAGGCGATCGCTTGAGAGAAGTCGGTGAGCCAGGACGCGGCGATTGACTTTGCATCGACGCTTGCGTTTGTCGTTGGAGGTGCAGGGTGTTCGAGGTGTGACACCGTAGCGCTGAGCTTGGGCGGGTTGGGCAAGGCGCTGGACGGATCTACGGTGGCCATCTTCTCTTGTGGCGTTGCGAGGACGATTGGATGAAATGTAAAAGAGGAACGAGACGAGACGACTGGAGAGAGTGGAGTGTAAGGATCTACGGTGGAGATCTGGTCTGCTTTTGAACCTTCGAAGCCGGCTACCTGTGGCTTCCGGAACTCGCTTCCCCGCTCAGAGCGACCCCGACGGTTGACGCCACGCGCCAACCATGTGGACGAGCTCAGAGAGAACAGAACGTCGATGGCTTGACAACCTTCCGATGCGACCCGATAAGCAAAGATGAAAAAGCGGAGAATAGCTAGCTGTGTGGATGTTCTCCACGCCTTCAGCCTTTGGGGTAGACAGCGCTATTCGCCCATTCAGGCAACGGGTGAGGCCCAACCAAGCCGAGGCCCCGAATGTGGAGCATCTGATGCGGGGAAGGAAGCCGGCTGGAGGAAGATAAAATCTGGGGAAGGAGCCGTGTCCGTCAAACGAGACACGTAAGCGATGATACCAGCCAACCGTCGCCGTGAGACCGCTTAGCAGGCAGGACATTTAAGTAGTGCCGGCGGGGCACAATGAACCGAGCGCTGGAATGGGCGTGCTCGGTCGGACCAACGTCTATGCCGAGGGGCAAACGGATGCAAGGCGCCCCCCTCCACAGGCGCCGGGCGACGCACCCGCTTTCCGACTTTGTGGCCATCCTCCATTCCCCCAGTCTTCCGGGACTGGCTTGCAAGAAGTCGTCGGAATGGAAAAAGTGAAATGCCTTTCTCTTGGGGACACTCACCATCGATGCCTGAGGTCACGTGCACGACCCGCAATTGTGATCGGCGCGCTTCCAAGTCGGCAACGCTCAGGCCAAGTCTTCGAACGACGTTGCCTCTCTGCCCCCTTTCCACTACGACCATAAGATGTCTGTGACGCTGCACACCACATTAGGAGATCTCAAGGTGCGTGTGCTGGTGACAGCATAGGCCTTGAGCCTCTGTATCTCAATTGATGATGTGCTGTTTCCCTTCTCCCCCTTCGGGCGCCGGCAGATCGAGGTCTTCTGCGAGGCGGTCCCGAAGACAGCCGAGGTGAGGGGACCATCAGGTCGGCCATTTCGTTTTGCGTGGATGCCGGTTGCGGAGAAGTCTTCCGCCGAGATGTCCCGACCTTGCTCACGGCTCCATCGTGCTGATCCGTTCGTCTTGTCCTCGCGTTCCCCGCGTCTCCACAGAACTTCCTCGGTCTCTGCGCTGCCGGCTCCTACGACAATCTGATATGGCACCGCAAGTGAGTGTCTCTATTCCCGGCCTCAATCTTTATCAGCTGACCGTCCCGAATCTTTTCTCCTCTCCTCATAGCATCAAAGGGTTTATGGTCCAAGTGCGTCTCCCAGATCACTCATCGATTTACACTGCAAACCAGCGGAGCTTATTCTCCAACTCTTACCCCTTCTACTGCCGCACCTCACAGACCGGTGACCCGACCGGAACAGGAAAGGGAGGGCAATCCATCTGGGGACGCGCTTTCAATGATGAGATCCGGACAACGTTGAAGGTCAGCATCCGACAGCTCCAGAGGTCGATCGAGGACGTGAAGGCGATTTCCTTTTGCCCTTACGCCTATCCGTTCTCCTTCCCGTTTCCCTTTCATCGTGCCTGAATGAGCTCAGTTCAACTCGCGAGGCATTGTCGCTATGGCAAACAGTGGACCTGATACGAACAAGTCACAGGTGAGCACGAGCACGAGCGCGTAGTGTCGTCCTTTTGCGCGTGGCCCGCGGCGACAATGTAGGGCCCCAAGCCTCGGGTTCCCACGTTGTTTAAATGACCCTCGAGCTCATTACTGCGGCCCTATTCATCTCTGTCGTACTTTCCCAACCCAGTTTTTTGTCACGTACGCCAAGCAGCCGCACCTCGACGGAAAATACACAATATTCGGCAAGTGAGTCGCGCTTCGTACCCGGCTCGATCAACTCATCTATTTTTTCATGTCCCCGTGTACATCCCCTCTCATGCCCATCCCTCTTTTACGTCGCCATCCGCACGTCTGCATCGATCGTCAGGGTCATCGACGGACAAGACTCGACGCTAGACGCGATGGAGAAGGTGCCCGTCAATGAGAAGCACAGGCCGTTACACGAGATCAAGTTGAAGAATGTGAGCGCGATCTCGTCTATGTTCCTCTCTTTTGCTTGGCGTTCTTTTAGCTTCTGCTTCCGCGCGTGGATGGGATTGGCCGCTGACGTCTTCCTGCGTCCGTTCCCTTCTGCCTCTGCCGTACTTCTCTCCAGGTAACCGTACATGCCAATCCCATCGCGGACTCGTCCCGATAACATCTGATATATCTGACCCGTAGTGGGGTATGTAACAACTTCGGCCGATCGTACCTAAAACAAGGGGAAGTCTGTAATGCTACGAGGATGTCGGATCGATGAACACGCTTACCGTGCCGTCATGTGCGATGCGCATTTCACCCTCGCCATGACATTGTCACACTGTCGTAGAGGGCCTTCGTTTTTTGCCTGTGCGTGCTCGTTTATATCAACGGAATGAGACAGAAAACGGAAAAGATAAGAAAAGAAAAGAAGACGACAAAGAGTAACAAGCAGAAGAAGATGAAGGCGCGACGAATGATATGACGGAGGCCCGTGCATATCCTTGGAAGGATTCGCCGCCGCAGCGTGACAGAGGAACAGTGATCGACTGCGACTCACCAAAACACCATCCATGGCTCGCACGATCCCGGTGGACCGTCAACGACGGCATGTCCAAGTCGACATGGATCATTCCACCAAACAAGAAGGCCCATCTTCTCTGCTTGCGGAGCCCTCGAGGGCAGACGCCGTCCTCTCCGTCTTTGAGGGGTTTAGGGCCGAGTTGGACCAACACGTGGGTCTGTCCGGCACTCTGAGCAAGGACCCGCTCCAGCTCGTCTTCCATCCCTTGGACTGACCGTCGTCGTCGGCGTTTATCAACGCCATTCTTCTCCCTTCTTCCCCTTTTTGCAATCGAAGAATGACCGGCGGGAGCGCCTGATAAAGACCTCTCGAGACATCACTGCCCTCTCCAAGAAGCTCATCTTCCACCTCCATCGCGTCACCGGCGCGTCGGACAAAAAGTCACGCCAGATCCTCGACGAGGCCAAGAAGAAGAGGGACGAGATCGTGGATCTGTTCAAGCGGATTGGAAGTGAGGTTGAGGGAGACAATGGGAATAGGTACAGGAGGGCTGTGGCTGGTGGTCTGGAAGAGTTTGTGAGCTTCATGCCTCGTTCATCTAACGTTGGCGACTCCGGGGGTGCCATCCCGCCTCGATATTGGACAGCTCTGACGCGTCACGCAGCTTCTCTTTTCCCTCTAGATCGAAGCCGTGTCCTTTATGCACTTCCTTGAGCACGGAGAGGTGATCACTCTTGATGAGGTCCGAAGACAACTCACAAATGAAGACGGACTGCAGGTGACGCACATCTCCCCCGCTTAGTGCTCGGATGGTGGAGGGCTCCCGTGCTGATCACATAGCTTCGTGCCTTGGATTTGTGCGGCAGATTGTGCAAGTTACCGTCGCGGACTACCTCTTGGGCCTGTCCGACCTGACGGGCGAGCTTATGCGCTTCGCTATCAACAGTGTCGGTAGCGGGAACACGAATGTCGCGTTGGGTGTATGCGCGCTTCTGAGGTCGATCAGGGGCGGTGAGCAGGTCCTTCACGGTGGCCACCGAGGACTTGGCATGCGCTCCTTGTGCTCATCGTCATCGTTTATGGTCCTTCTCCTTCCTTCCGTCACTACAGCCCTCGAGCCGTTCGTGCCTTTCGTCTTCAACCTTCGCAAGAAACAGACCGTCACCGAGCAGTCGCTGCGCAAGATCGAAGACGGTGAGCCGTTGAAGCATAAAACCACAATGATCACACCTCGAGGTGGCCTTGTCGCAGACCAACTTAGCACGATGATCATATCGGTTCCTCTCTGCACAGTCTCTTACATGATTACTGTCCGCGGACGAGAGTACGGTGACGCCAGCTCGGACGTGATGGCGGAGATGATTCGGAGGAGCCTCGCTTCTGGAGGAGGAGACAGGGAAGCGGAGAACGACTGAGACCGTCTTCCTAGCGACATGAGCTTACATGGACGTCGCATTCTGGAACAGCTTCCTCTGTTCCGGAGACCTGAAATCCACTTTCCAACGTCAACATTGGACCCGACTCCTCAACCGATCCACAATCTGTCGCAAGTCGTCCAGTTTTTCGTACTCTTTCCGTGTGACAAAGTCGTCCAGCACGGCCTTGACTCGTTCGTGGACGAAGGATATAGGCGGCCTTAATTCGTTCTGCGGATCGCATCAGTGAAACACTTGTCAGAGGGCAAGGGACGCCGTGCGCCATTGTTTTGTTGATCTGCGAAAAGCTACTCACTGAAGTAGCTAGCGTATCCGGACAGATGTTGTATTCGACCATCTCGAGGAAGTGCTTCCAGCCCCAACCGGCGTCTTTCACCATCAGGTCGTCGACAAGTTTCAACCACTCCACTTCCCAGTCGTCCCCTTGCACCAACGTCATGCTTTCCTCTGGCTGCGACGTTGTCCCGTCTTGCGTCTCAGCGGATGTCTCATTAGACCGCGCGACGGCGGTGCTGCCCTTTTCTGCGTTCTCCTTTAGCATGTCTCTGACGTCTGAAATCGCCTCAGACACGTCGGCGGCCTCGTTCTTGAGCGCCTCGTACGTTGAAGGCAGGGTGACCGAGTTGCACCAATTGTGCTGGACAAGGCCGAAAGCTGAGAGACTCGTCATTATCCTCTGTGCTTGGTGCGAGAGCGGCTTCGAATCGGTTTAGCATGGTTGCCACACTCACGTTGAGCTGCCCAAAGGGCGAGGGAAAGGAAAATAAAGACAAAACAAAACGATCGCCAATGTGCTTCGTGAGCGTTAAGATGAGGTTGCACAAACGTCAGATCGCACCCACACTGATGCAGTCCGTCAGGTTTTCAACTTGGTGGTGCCAATTGGACGGAACGAATATGGTCTCTCCAGCCTGTCGCACGAGGGCAAGACGTTTAGCGAAGGCGCTCTTGGGGACGTGGATCGAACGAGTCACTCACTTCCTGTTCGATTACTCTGCACTCCTGGAGCGCATCCCTCACACCAGGAAAGGTCTCGTCGCTGACGTCGCGCACATCGTACGCCAATTGCGACGTGCGGTTCTTCGGATCTTGTCTCAGGAGATGAGCGACATGAGGGGGGAAGAGCCACCACCGCTTGCGCCCGACGATGTTCGTAGACCAAGAGTAGGAGGTGTCTGCACGTTTCCGGAGAAAGGGAAAGGCGCAGTGAGATTCAGGCCCACACGGAGCGCCGTGCCCGAACGTCGCCCTTTTCGGCATGACCCTCACAGACATCGCGGTGGAGCGGGGTGAATGTGCCGGCCAGTCCAGCGTAGCAGAACCGAAAGTCGTCCGACGTGTCCGCGTTGTTGTTCAGCCCTGGGCGACGAACGATGAAGCAGAGTGAGTCCGGTCGCCGTTCGTGCGAATTTGCAGGGTAAAAAAAAAAAATCTCATCTATGCGCTCACAATCATCGGCAAATATGCCCGGCGTCCGATACGGCATGCGATCGTCCAGCTCCAATGGGGCGTCCTTGGACTGTAGCACCAGATGCCAGTCCTTGATGTACAGGCTTTCGCATTCGCTTTCGGCGAGCTGTCCTGGAGCAGCCCCCTCCCGCATCACGCCCTCCCTCCTTCGTTCTATCTCAGCCTTCATCCTTCCCACCGCTTCCGCCAACGTCATCTCCTCCCGCTTCTGGTCGCTGAAGTAGCGCACATTGCAATCCGCCACAGCGACGCTGTGGGAGCCATACGTGGCCACCAGATGGTCCCAGTCGATGTCACCGGTATGATACGGGCACGTGTGTGGACCCGCCGTGTTCTTCGAGGTCCCTTCGTCGGGCCGTCCGGAGCGCGAGCAGTCGTCGGTTCCACGCCAGGAGCGAAACGCAGGCCACTGCCGTACGAGGGCGGGTCCGATCAGACACGGTCTGTTGGGCAAAAGGTAGCTATTCTGTGCGGGAAAGTGGACGTCAGAGAAGATTGCGTGGCGGAGTGAAAGCCGTAGGACGGAGAAGACGAGAGTAGCGACACAGGATCGACAGCGGTCGAAGAGCGGGCGGTCTGACAGAAGGCCCGGAAGGAAGAGCCGCCCCTCTCACGAAAGAAGAAGCTCACCAAAAAATCCGAATAGCTCGGGGGACGTTCAAGGTAGTCTATGGAGGGAGCGCTTTGGCCATCCATGGCCAGTCCCGAGCATTGGAAGACCGGAAGTCAACCAAACGACCCCACAAATCTACGTCTTGCTGTGGCTGCGGCCGCCGATCAAGCTGGCCGGTCTCCGCACACGCATTTGCGATGATGGTGAGGTATGCATTGAGATAAAAAGTACAGCGGCTGTCGAGGCTTTTACATGGTACAAGGGCAAGGGCATGGAGACAGCGAGAGAACGGAAGGTAGAAGATGGGGGGCGGGAGAACAGGAAGATACGAAAGGCCCAGAGCATATATCCAAGTTTCGAAAGTGATGAGGCCGAGCCGTCCATGAAGCCCTCGAGGAAATGAAGAAACAAAGCAGGAAAGGAGAATACGAGCGAGGGCAAGAGAGATGCTAGCGCATCCCTATCAGATCACCATCGTGTCCTCGACCTTGACATCTGCCTCTGCCCCCTCGACGACTCCTAGCGCGCCCTTGAGATCGAGGCGAGGGAACTCGGCGCGGTCCAGCATGAGCGTTTCACCCCACTCCATCATCTGCAGCAACCCGGGCAGCTTGGGGTCCTTGCCTTGATTCTGAGCGCTGAGGATGGCCGCGTTGAGCTCTCCCGCCGTCTTGAGTCGCTGAGCAGGGGACATGAGCTCGACAATGTTTGTAGGTGCCTTGCCGCTTCCCGCCTCCGGAGAGAGGGAGACAGAATCAAAGGCGAAAAGTGCCATCGTGCGCTCGAGCTCGTCTAAGAACTCTGGATTTTCCTCCCCACGAGGAGCCAGTTCTTGCTGGGCGAAGGAGAGGGCAGAGGCAACGTCACCGGATCGGATAAACTCGATCAGACGTTGCTGCTGCAGACGGAAGTGCAACGCTGGGTTCAGGTCGAGGATCTGAGAAAGTCGGTCGAGCGGCAACAAAAAGGACGAGGGCCAGAGATAAGGCAAAGGCGTCTCTCGTTAACTAAAAGTCCACGCGTCGACGATCGTTCCCGGAGCAAAGAGCGGACTCAGTTTGAAGACTGAAGTTGGTGTTTTGTCTCATCAGCGACCCCTCGGAAGGGGTCTGAGAGTGGTGCATAGAACATTCTCATCCTCGTCCGCTCGCTCGCTCGCTATCGTTTCGGTTCCCCGTCGATGCCATCCAAGGAGCCGGTTCGGATCGCACGCGGCACTCACCTCTGGATCTAACTCGTTGACGCGCTCTATCGCCTCTTCAATATCTCCACGTTGGATGGCGGTGCGGATAAGCATGCGGCTCTCGATGCTTTCCAGATCCACGTTCGGGCCCAGCCCGGTCTCTTGGGACAGATTCTCCGCGGCGTCCTTGTAGCCCTCTATGACGAGATAGTCCATGATGAGTCGGTTCAAGTCCCTGTGTAATCAGAAAGAGCGCACATGGAATGGAAAGGCGTCAAGACGCACGTTTACGAGGGCGACGACGAGACATGACATGACGGTCGATGCGACGGATCAGTGAGCAAAAGAAACGTAAGTCATCCGCAAGCCCGGGTGAAGGGCGATTAGGAGAGATTCCCACTTCTGCAAATTTGTCTCATCCCTTCCGCTCGCTTTCGCCTTTTCCGCCACGAAACAGCATGAAAGAAAAGGGGAAAGGAAGAAAGACGGACTCACTCCTTACTGATGGACACCTCGTTCAGCCGCCTCTCCCAATCCGCACGAGCGATGTTGATCTTTTTCGTCTGGGAATGAGGGAAGCCATGGCGGGCATGATCGGAAATCAAGTCTGCGCCTGAGAAGCGAAGCGAGAGATGAGAGCGCGACGCCGGCGGACGCAACTCACCATGGCTGGACGTCCGGTCGCTCGCCGTCTTTATAGACGTCCCATCCATCGCCGTCGAACGCGGTCGGAGGTGAAAAACGGCTGCTCGGCGATGGCAAAGACCCGCGGTACGGCGCCTAAAGCCGCCAGCTACGGCCGCCTCGCGACCACAAGCCCTTAAGCCTTACCGAAATTGCGGTCTGCGCCCTGGCGGGCTGCGGTAGGCCAAGGTATGCAACCTGAACAAGAGTAGGCCGGTGACGACCGAAACCGACAGGAAGCAAAATCTATTAATAAAAGCAAGGCTGTGTATGTTTGGCTAAGACTCGTACCTTCGCACGCCAAAAGGAGACTGTAGGGAGTTGCGGCGTACGTGTCGTTGTCATTTTCCTAGCATTTCTTTTCCTTTTCTCTCTGGCGCCTACAGCGGGGCGGTTCTCGCACCCATCCGGCGGCGGCGTACCCATTGTGATGTCCATCAGAGAATACTACGCTACCATTCGAAGGGACCGAAGACCGATACAATAGACGTCTGCGGACGTGGGTGGGGACCGATTTTCGACCTCGGCTCAGTCTCGGTCGCTCGGCCGGAGCGCCCGACCAAGAACGCCATGCTCACGTGCGAGGGTTGGTGTCTACGTCTTCCCCGTCCACCCACCTCGCTACCTTGCATACCGCTCTCGCCCTTTCCGACAATCACGACAAGATGGCGAACATGGCGGGAGAGAAGCCCATCAACGTTCTTTTTGTCTGCCTGGGCAACATCTGTAGGAGGTGGGCGAAGGAAGCGGCGTCGCTCGGCAGAGATTCGCGTGGGCGGGGCAACGTGGAGCGCTGATGCATCGTCGTCGCTTCTCATGCCCATTTTCGTCCTTTCACTCGGCCCGTGCAGTCCCAGTGGGTACCTTCGATTCCTTGAAACCGAGCTTTGTGCTTTCCAGCTCAGATCGGATAGCTTTTCGAAGAAATCACTGTCGCCGGGACGCTGACGAGACGTCCGCGTCCCCTCCTTGGTCTTCCTATGACGCTGGTTGCGACACGATAGTGGCGGGCGCCGTGTTCAGAGACATTGTAAATCGGAGTGGGCTGAAGGAGCGATTCGGTCGGATAGAGAGTTGCGGTACCGCTGGATACCACATTGTGAGTGGTCGCAGACGGGCTGAGGAGAGCCGGCTGTGGCTTCATCTCGAGTTCGTTTGACGTCGCTGAAGGAGACATTCCTTTCTCGCCTTCATTTTGGTCTGTCCCTTCGCATTTGACTCAGGACGAAGATCCAGACGAGAGGTAAGGTGTCGGGTGCCGCCGACTCGCCCCGATCGACCTCTGACCGCTCTTTCTGTGATTCTCTCTCCCTCTCCGTGCACGCATAGGACGGTAGCTACGTGCCGAAAGGTGAGGGGCCGCTTGGGGTCGAAAGGAGGAAGTGAGCACAACTCGTACAGACCGTTCCACCGCCTCTTCGTATTTCCGTTCCCCTCTCGCACGTCAGCATGGCGTCCCGATCGACTCTGTCGCACGTCAAGTTTCTCGAAAGGACTTTGACGAGTTTGATTGGATCCTTGCGATGGAGTGAGTACGGTGCGGGGCGCACATGAAGCGGCTTGGATTTCAAACGTCACCCCGGTCCAGGACGAACGGCCTTACCTGACCGACCACTTTTTCTTCCTCTCCTCCGTCGTCGTCGCTCGTTTGGGAACGGAAAAAAAATAAAAAAGCACAAACAATCTGCGCGAATTGCAGCGTGTGGCGCCTCGGGAGGCCAAAGCTTCGATCCGACTCTTCGGAGCCTTTGACGACGGACGGACGATCGTAGATCCTTATTACTCGAACTCGGTGAGCGGTCGTCGAGAGCGTCGCACGGATGGGAGCGGCAGGAGAGGAGGACTGACTGGACTGCGTGGCTCCCCCTTTGCGGTCGATACCCGTCGGTCGGTTGGTCGGTCGGTGGGTCGGTGATGTGTGCAGGACGGTTTTGAGAAGACGTATGAGCAGGTTGTGCGGTGCGTCTGCGTCTGCGTCTCTGCGCTTTCCGATCGATGCGGTTGTGTCCCACCGCTGAACGTCGTGGCCGTTCGTCTGTCGTCCCGTCCCGTCGCATCCCCTCGCATCCGCGCCGCACAGCTACTCGCACTCCTTCCTCCATCACCTCGGCATGCGCCAGCCAGCTTCGTTATGAACGTGCGTGTACGTAGACTAGATTGTTATTCGGCCTGGTGGGGTAGCTTAGCTAGCGTCCGTACGAGCCACGTGCTTGTGCGACCCTGCCCGGCCACGGCCATGGCCATGCAAGACGGAGTGGTAGTTTCGGTTAGCCGGCCGGCTAATAAGCTAGTTAGTCTCTTCGTTACCGCCGCTTTCGTGCGAGGATGGCTGGCGAGCCGCCGGACGGGGGAGTCGCCTTGGGAACGAGAGGAGAAGCAGCGATGCAATGCAGCACAGCCGTCGACGGAAGACACATACATACACACGGGAAGCATGAAGCATTCGGGCAGGCTGGCTTGGCCGACTTGGCACGGAGCAGGGAGGGTCGGTCGAGTGACGTCGGGGACTTGGCGATGACGACGACGACGTCCGTCACGTCACAGGCGTCCCTCGTATTGCATGTGTCAGGTCGCCTATTAAAGAGTAACTAATGACTGACTGTACCGTCGTCTGACCGCACCTTGGGATGTGAGCGCACAGAGTTGCCCTTGTTGCGTCGTCGGTCATACCCACACCTCCCTCCACACCTTCTCCCTCCCACGTCCCTTCAACTCCGACCGCCCACCGCCACAGCCGATCTCATCACGTCGCATCGCCGCCCACCCATCTCCCGTCTCCCAAACGACGTCAGCCAGCCAGCCGCATCGCATCGCCTGCCCAGCCCTCCTTATCGCAGCCCAGCCTGCCCCCTTCTCCATTCCATCTGCGAGGTGAGCGTGTAGGAGAGAGCGGCGAATAGGACGGCGGGTGCGTTGGGTGCCGAGTCTAGGCGAAAGGATGGATGGATGGATGGATGGATGGAGACGAGTAGTTCGCGAGGGGGACGAGCGGAAATAGCGACGGCAAGCATGGACGATGGTCGGCGGACTGGATGGAGAAGGATGAAGGAGACGAAAAGAGGCCCGAGCGGTTTCCAGCTTGGCCGTTCTCCCCTCCCTCCTCGTCCCTTCTCCCTCTCCCACCCTCGCCTCCTTCCTTTCTCATCTCGCCTTTCCTCCCTCTCTTCTTTTCTCTACCACTCTTTTCGATCACAGCTCCCTCCTCCGCCCTCGCTCACCTTGTCCCTCCTCCCAGCTCGTCCGCCCCGCCGAGTCGACGACGCGACGCGCGACAGACACGACCCGTCAAGGCGGAGGACGACGATGCCATGCCGCCCCCGTCGCCCCTACCACTTGCCCTCGTCTCTTTCGCCTTGGCATCCCTTCTTCTCCTTCTCAGCACGCCCCCCGCCTTGAGCTCCCCTACGGCCGCTCCGCCCAATCCCCGCGCGGTCGTCACCTCGACCCTGACAGCAGGGCCCGTCGAGACGGGCACCGCCGCGGCAGCCGGCACACCGACAGGCGAAACGCTTTCCAAGACCGACTCGACCATGGACGCCCGGGCGGCCGGCACGCTCGCCTCCGTCGTCCTTGGTGTGCTGGTCGGATCCTTCGTCTGGGTGAGTCGACGTCCCCTCGCATGGCTCGTGCGACGGCGGAAGCTTTTGCGAGAAAGCGTCCGTCCCATCGCTCACCGTCCGTCCGTGCGCACCGCGAGCGAGCGCAGTTCCTCTTCGGCTCGCAGAGGCCCAAGAACAGGCACATCTACGCCTGCAGGGAGTGGTTCGTGAAGAAAGAGTGAGTGCGCTTGCTCGCCTCACCGATACCGGTGCTCATCTTGCTGCCGATCCCCTTCGACGTCGTCTTCTCCAGGCGACCACCGCGCATAGGCCATGGCTTCTTCGCCTGGCTCTTCCCCCCTTCTCGAGCGGCCGACGGGACTTGCAGTCATCCAGTACCCCTCATACCTCCTTACCCTCCCGCGCATCCTTCCTCTTCCTCTCGCCAGCACTTTCTGACGGACGACGAGCTCTTCCTGCGCTTCCTCTGGCTCGTCCTCAAGATCCTCCTCATCTGGCTCGTCGCTGGCTTCGGAGCCGCCCTTCCGATCTACTTCGTCGGCCGCCTTCCCAAGCTTAGCCAGTCTGACCCTCCGTCGCCATCCAGCTCGGGCGCCCTGAGCGGCGGATGGAACTCGCTCGACGATTTTAGCGTCCTCCGTCTCCTCGCCGCCGTCGAAGTCGAGCGCGCCGCGTCCTCCGCCGCCGTATTGCCCACTGGCTTGGTTCTCCGGCTCACCGTGTTTGTCGTCCTCACCCTCGTCCTCCCCACCCTACCCGTCCTCCTCCTCCTCAAGCTCGAGCTCAACGCGCTCGATCGGTTTCGCCACCTCTTTCGACACGTCCGATGTGGTGGACTCGAGATAGGCTGGTTCAGCTTGGGCTTGGCCAAGAAGGTGACGAGGGCCCGCCGCGGCGGAGGCCGGGAGGCCGTCGAGAGGGCCAAGGGCAAGGCCACGTTCAAAGCGCTTGTCGGCATGGGAGAGGCCGACCTGAGAGCCCTCTTCGTCCGCACTGGCCTCAGCGCGGGCGAGGACGAGAGGGAGGCCGACGCTAACGTCGACGTCGACGCTTTGGAGGACGGTCGACGCGCTGAGCGGACTGACGTGGAGGGCGGCGCCGCCCGACCCGCGGACGACGACGAGCAGGCAGCAGGTGGCGACGAGAGGAGGGGTCGGAGGAGAGGCCCGGATAGGCAGATCGACGTTCAAGGCGTGTACGCTGTCTGGTAAGCGTCCCGCGGAATTAGGTTCGGCTTTCCTCCCACGTCGTTCAGATGGGATCGGCCGAACCAGGCGCGACGGTAGAAGCTGACATCGGCTTTGTTTCCTCCCTTTTTTCCCCAGTGACACCACCGAGCTCTCGACGCTTCTCAGGAAGAGGAACAAGGCCCTCGAACGACTCGAGCTCACCGAGGCGAGGTACATCACCTCCTTCGAGCCCGTCGCTCCGGAGGGCGAAGAAGGCGCGGAGGAGGAGACGCCGTCGGCGGCGGCTGTGTCCCGCCAGGTTCCTCCGGATGCGGAGCCCGAATCTTCGTCGGCGCGGCCCTCGGTTCGGCCATCGTCAGAGTCCAAGCACATCAGGCGCAAGGGCAAGGGCGGCGGGAAACGGAGGATGCGCACCTTCTCGGACCCACACCTGCTCGGTTCGTACGTCGCCCCTCTCGGAAGCTATCTCATGCGCCGTCGCTACGTCTCGCGCGCAGACGAGACGACAGAGGGCAAGCGGTCCAGTCTGGCGGACAAGCTTACGCGACGGTTCGTCGGATCCAAGTTTGTCGAGGTTGGTTTGAGCAACAAGAGAGAGAGAGCGAGCGGGTGCGGCTTTAGTAGGTTTGCGCTTGGAAGCCAGGTAAGGGTCGGCGAAGGGGGTCATATGGAGCCCGCGACGCCGATCGAAATGCAATTCTCCAGCCAGAGCGCCCCCGGCGTCCACGTCGGCCTTCCCAGCACCACCACCACGACCGATCCCTTCTCCTCCCCCGCCACCGTCTACCGCGAGTTCGGCGCACAGGACTCTAGGCTCCGTACGAGTCCCGAGCACGGCGCGCGCGGGCCCTATCTCTCCTCCGACATTCCCACCACGTCGTCCGCTTACGCTGAATCTCGCGACCATCCCCAAGGGCGCTGGAGCCCTGTGGGAGGCGGCGGCCGCGGCTCGACGAGCTCGCCGGCAGCCACGACGATGACGGACATGAGGACGCTCCGAGCACACGACCAGGCCAACTTTCTCGACATGTCCAACAGCCATCACAGCCGTCGGACGACGAGAGCGGAGGACGAGCCAGCGCGCGCCAGTCGCGAGACGACCGCGCCGAGGAGGTCGTCGGCTGTATTGAGCCCGCCGCCGACGACGCACATCGACGTCGAGGATGAGCCACTGAGCGCCGAAGAAGGCGGCGTCCTCGGTGGCGGCGGCGGCGGCGCTGATCTGCCATGGCTCACGAGCGACAGCCGGATGGTGACGAGCCCTGAGGCCGAGTACCCTCGTCCCATGCAACGCGTCTCAAGTCCAGACGGACTGCTCGCTGATCCCCGGCCGCGAGACTCGCCTCCCACTCAGTTCGACACGACCGCCGGCGCTTGGTCTTCCATCGCCTCTCTCTTCTCCAGGAGTCGGAGTCGGAGTCACGACTCTAGCGGCGACGCGTCCTTCCCGCACAGGGCGACGACGACGACGACGACGCGGGCCGGTAGGAGGGGCGCCGCCACCGGTGCTGGTGCACACGCGACGGAGAAGTCGGCGGGCACGGCCAGCACGGGACAGTACCAGTACCCTCCGCCGTTCCACGCGCGCGCCCAAGGGTACCAGCCCTTCCTCCGACCCGCCCCTGGCGTTACTTCGGACGTGCTCGCTGCCCTGTACCGCGACATTCGCAGGGGCAGGAGTGAGCTCAGGGCGCTCAACGAGGAGGTGGAGCGGATGCAGACTCAGATGTACGCGGCCATGGCCGAGGGGACCGGTGTGAAGGGGTTCATGCTCGTCGGTCGCGGCGTCCACCACATCCCCGGCGTGAGGATGATTCCGGGAAACACCAAGCGAGACGTCAAGTGGGGAAATCTTGCCGACGACGGTCACGTCGGCAAGGGCGCCTTCTGGATCGTCACCATGGTTACGGGATCGGTGCTCGCCGGGGCATGTGAGCGTTTGCCGCGCCATCGCTCCTGTGACCTAGGGCGGGAGGCCTGGTACCTAACTCGGTCCTCATCTCCCCTCCTTCTTCCTCCTCCCTCCTGCAGTCGTTCCGATCGCCACGCTGACCGACGCGGAAGCGCCAGGCGAGACGGCCGTCTTTGGCCTGTTCAAGCCCGTCCTTCGCACCAGCGCCGTCCCCAACGGTCTCGCTCATCTCACCTGCCCCGCCATTCTTGTCATTTTTCTCTTTTTTGCCGCCGTCCTCGCCCTTCGAGGTGAGTCCTCCTCCGAGTCTAGCGTTCGCGGGCCCGCCCGTCCTCACTCGTCCTCCCATTTGTCTCTCTGCAGCCATGGCCAGGTTTGCGAGCCCGGTCTCTCACACCGAGAGCCGTCTCGTTGCCTTCCAGGCCGTATTTGTGCTCTCTGTGAGCTTGAAATGCTTAACCCCCCCTTCTCCTTCGTCCACGTGTCGCGCTCGCTGACCTCGTCACCTTCGATCAGACCGGGATCGCATTCGCCTGGTTCACCCTCGCCGCCTCGATCGCGTACGCCGCCGAGGCGTGGCAACTCTCGTCGTCCGTAGGCCGTCAGGTTGCCAACGGCTCCATTAACGTCGCCGGTTTCTTCCTGTCCATCGGCATACTCGTCGCCCTCGTCGCGCCCGCTTTGCTCGCTCTGCAGCCTGTCCGAAAGGCCTGGGCGGTACGCGGGCTGAAGCGCTCCATCACTCCGCGACAACGCTTCCGAGGTGAGCCAGCCGTTTGCAGGAAACAATTCCTGCCGCGGGTCGGGGATGGGGAGGATTGGTTCGTTGGTCATAAAATGAAGCTGAAGACATTTCTGGGCGGACGCATGTCCCCTTGACAGCTCTGTTCCCGCCAGCGCTCTCCGCCACCGTCGGTCTCGCGTGCTGCATGCTCGTTCTGCCCTACGCCGCCGCCTACTCGATGCTCTTTCCGCTCGTCACCATACCTGCTTTGACCTTGGTGGCTGCCCTAGTCGCCGTGTTCCGGTACCTCGTCGGCTGCGTCGCCATCTCCTTCGCCGAGACTGGCGGTGCCTACGTCGTCTTTGTGCTCCGTTGGTTTGGCCTTCTCCTCATCCCGCAGCCGCTCCTTCTCGGCGGCGTGCTCGCGAGCCGGGGCGAGATGCACCTCGCCACCGCCTGCTTTGCCGTCTCCGCCTTTCTTTTCCTCCTCGTCGCTGCGCACGGCTTCTGGCACTCCCGCTCGCACGGACATCTGCTCTTAAACCCATCCACGGCGCTGGCTCTGCAGAACTTTGAGAGCCTCGCAAAGGGCCGCGAGCCTCTGCCGATGGACGCGCAAGCCCTGCTCTCCGCGTCCAGGACGGCGACGCCGCTTCAGGTCGCCGCCGACACGAGGCGGAGCGTCAACTCTCTCCTCGACATCGTCAACGCCGTTTTCGGTGGCGACGAGAACTTTCGCGCACGCAGAGCTTTGCCCTTGGAATGTGAGCCCCTCACTCTCCCCCTCGACGTCTTCACCTTTCGTCCGTGGTGGCGCTGACCGGCCCGTTCCCTGGCTGGCTGGCATCTCTTCCCTTCTTTCGTTCCTGCCCTTCGCACAGCCGAGGCCTTCGATGACATGGCTTCGACGGCACGGGCAATCTTCGCGCAGTACGGCGCGCCCCCGCTTCTCCAGCATCTCGACTTCTCCCACGACGCCGAGACGGAGTGGGAGGCGGCTGAGCGGACGATGTATCCTCCGGAGCTGCTCGCGCCACCGCCTCTGGTCTGGCTCGTGAGAGACAAGGCGCAGATCGCGTTGGAGGAACAGAGAGACATGCGACAGGTGAGAAGCAAAGCGGCGCGACACGTTTGTCTTGGCTGCCGCTCGTCACAAGCGCCGCTCACCCGCGTCTCCCTTCCTCCTTCGTCGTCGTTCTTGCCCATCGCAAGTACTGGCAACTGCCGGCCGCGTTGGACGCTACCGTCGTCCGCGACCCGCACGAGCGTCTCGCCTTCTACGAGTTTGGAAGCGTTTAGTCTCCCTTCCTCGCCTCGATTCATCATGCTCGAGTTTCCCCTCGACGGCTTTTCGATGGCAGTTTTGATCTCAGTTGCTACCCCTCTCTCGGCTCATCCGTTCTTCATACCGTGCTCGTTTTTTGTCCGCGAACTGATCAGTCGTGTATGGCCATACACTTGCTAGTTAGTGTCTCCTCTCCTCACTGGGTCTCGTCGTTCTCCGCTCCGCCTTCGCAGCCGCATCCTCGTCTTCGTCTTCCGTCTTCTGTCTTCCGTCTGTCTCTTCCCCCACCCCCCTTTCCGTTCGCTCAGGGTATACCTTTCCCACCGCCCTCCGCGCCCTCCTCGTTACTTCTTCGCACCGCCTCGGACCGTGTTTCGTCCCCAAGCTCTCGCCGGCGTGTCGATCGTTTGTGAGGACACTTTCTTCATCGTAACGGACCCTCCCTTCGCTTAGAGCGACGCTCGCACGACTCCTCTCGAGGTGAACGGACTCCTGAGGTGGCTACGACCGGCGTTCGAGCTCGAGTCGCATCGTCACGAGAGTCTGCGGCGCGCCTCGCATGCTTACGAGCTCTCTCCGCTCGGGACCAACCAACCAAGTCGCAGGCCAGGCCGAAAACTGCCAAAATGCAGATGTTGAAGAAGATCCGCGTCGGACGATATCAGACGTACAGGACGGCTGCCTTTGGCCAGAATGAAAACAGATCGGTCGTCGAGAACAGAGGAAAAACGGGACGAGAAAACAAAATGAACGTGGAACACATGTACGAGCCACAAAGTCAAGCCCCCGCCACGACGCCATCCGACGACAAGCCGGACGACGTCCCGTCCTCCGAAGAGAGAGAACGAAAAGGGGACGGGCGCTCCGGCTTAATCGGGTCTCGACGGTAACTTTACTTTGCCTTCCCTCTCCCCTCAGAAAACCGGATACCGCCGGGATAGGCCGCCGCACCGCGCGTGACACGGGCGGGATCGCAGGCAGTTGCATCGGCGTCTCGCACCGCGCTGGTTGGAGGGGTTGTTTGTGGAAGGAAAAGAATGAGGAAGGTGACCGAGGCTCAAGAGAGGAAGGTATGCTGCGGTAAGTAAGGCTCAGTCGGCTGCGGTCGGGCGGAAGAACCGACCGACGACCGCCCGTCTCGCCTTCTTCGCTTGTCAGCGTTTCTAGACGACTCGGCATTCCAGTCGATGCGTCCCGTCACATCACAGCTCCGTGTGCTAACCGGCTGTCAGGGACATGTGTCAAAGTGGATCGTCATGTCTCCCGCGTCGCCCGCCGCCCCGTTTTGCGTCTCCCAGAAAAACGACGGTGCGGTAGTCCGTACCGGATGGCGGTTAGCGGAAACCCAACCGCTCCTCTCAAGGTGCCCGGCGGCAGAAGTGCCATTGCCGCTGACGGCGTATAAGAGGAGCCAGAGCGAGGGGCCGCATCTCTTCCAAGCGAGCTCGGTTTTTCCGGCCGGGTTGCGCCGTCCCGTTGGGCGGTGCGAGCGGGTTGAGGACGCGCGCGCGCGTGTCTCTTCTCGCTCCGCCACTTCTAGCGGCCCCAGTCATTGCCTGTCCTTTTTTTTCCTTCGTCGGTGCCGCTCAAAACGGTGGCGACTTTGGTATTCGGCGTTTCAAGCTTGCACCCCACCCGTCAAGGTGGGCCAGACACGAGCTTGGAGCGCTGCTTCGTGCAGGTGACACATTTGTCGACCATCTCAACGTCGCTCGAGTCCTCTCCGATCCGGCCATGTTTCCTTTTCAGAAGTAGACCCTGCATGCCTGTCGAACCTATTCACATGTACTCGACAGGACGGTACGTTGGAAAGCGTCTGGAAGAGTCGAACGCGCTTCCGTGGTATCGACGCCTTGAAGTCCCGGTGCGATCGCCATATAAGCATGGAACATACGCACGCGCTATGGAACGCTTCGAAGACGAACCATTCGCTCTCTGCACGCCCTCCATCCGACCGAACAGGCGCCGAACGGAGAGCAGCACATTTTCTCTCCAAAACCCCGCGGTATAACTCCCCTCGACCAAACTGCCGCTCTCCCTTCATGCTATCCTTCATCGCCGACCGAGCTGGCCCAGGAGCTCGCGCTGAAGGTCGCGCTGGATCCGGTTCTTCTCGAGGCTCTCGACCGAGCGGAGGTCGTTCACCACGTCCCGCGTCTTGCCGAAGTACACCTCCTGAGAACGGCACGATAGCACGGTCGCGTCAGGTTTCGGGTGTACAGCAGCCCTAATTAGGGCGGGCGGAGGCGAATCAACTGTGAGGTCCTGGACAGCTCCAGCTGGCTCACCTGAAGGAGATTTCGCATCTTAAGCTCCATGTCTTCGACCATCTTGCCCACGTTGGAAACGTGGGCCGACGTTTCCGGCAACGGCGCATCTTGCTCTGCCTGTTCAAATGAGGAAACACGAGACGACATCCGAGAGAGCCGGTTGGCCAAACAGTCGGTCAGGGTTCCAAATCTGGCCACTGCGCCATCGCTGTCACTTGCTCACCTGCCGGGTCATGCTCCCGCTCAAATCCATGTTGCCCAGTTTGGACTCCTCTTCCCGGACCAGGTTGAGCATAACCGTCGAAGTGAGCTTGTAGTGCGCCGACCGCCCGCGCTCGGCAGCTTCGAAGACGTGCAGCGAGTCCCACGATCCCGTCGCGCCATTCGAGCCCGCCGGCGGGAGGACTGGGTCATGGAGGACATCGGGTAGTTTGATGGCAGCGGTCAATCAGGCGGCGCCACAGGGAGGAGAGCCTGGCTTCCGACGTCCGTCATTTGATCACTGACCTTTTTGCAACAGGACCACACCCGCAAAGCCGTCGTCCAGATCCCAGAGATACACGGAAGATATGCCCCCGTCGAAATACCTGTCGGAGGACAAAGCACGAGAAGGAAGGACAGTCCACCCTCAGTGTGAGCCAGGGGCGGAGTTCGATTGGGCGGGTGTCGTCACACACATGTCTCGGTAAGTGGCGAAAGCATCGTTCGCGGCGATCTCAAGCTTGCGAAGCCGTGCAGAAGGAACAGTGCCGTCCGTCAGAGGGGGATCGTATTCGTTCGACCATGGTGACCTGCAAGACGGGAAGAGGGATGCATCAGCATGCACGCTTCTTCGAGCGCAGCGCCCAACGTCTCGCCCATCGAAGAAGGAGAAGCGCATCCCATCAGATCACATACCGGTAAGAATCGCCATCCCTGTTGTAGTCACACGCCAGATACTCCCTCCCGGACTTTTTGTCGTTCAAGACTTTGAGGGGCTGGTCTACGCTGCTGAGCAGCTCATCGGCCTCGTCGGGGCAGACTGTGAGGAGCGTATCGAGGTTCTGGGAGATGTTCTTGGGCGGGAGTCGACGGCACAAGTCTAGTAGAGAGTCGATGATGTCTGACATGATGCAGAGCAGTCCAAGTGGCGAGGACGTAGGCGAGAATGTGAGGAGAGAAGCAGAGAGGGAAGAGAGGTTGCGGGAGGGTAAGAGGGGGAGGTGGTTGTATGCCATCGCCCCCAGCCCACGCCCTTCGCGCTGTGCTTGCCGCAGCCGATCAGCCGAAGCTGATCGAGAAGCATTCACCATTCCAACGTTCGCGCACGGCCACCCTTTGCAGGTCGCCACCGCCATCTCGTCTAGTTCGCGACGATATCGCCACCATGGAGGCAGCTCTAGACAGGGCAGACGCGGTCGATGACGCGCTTACCTACACTCTCCATCCCTCCTTTGCGCCGGGAACGGCTCCCGCGGAGCGCATAGCCCAGGCAGGGGCGCTCGCAGCGCTCATAGCGACGTTCGTGGAAGAAGTCTGCAACAGCGACGCCGTGGGAGGTTACATATGGCAGAAAGACGCCTTCAACGTTCAAGTCGATAACGCGCTCACCTCTGCAGGCGAGACGGACATCTTTTTGAGCGGGCGCATGAACGTTGGCGACTGCATCGACGACGAGTGGTTCGCCGTGTGGCTGCTGAGGGAGGTAAGCAAGCTGTGGGACGTCGCCATCAGGTGAGCGCGTGTCCTAGCGCTTACGCTGTATCCATATGTCGCGCAGCTCGCGCTGACCATCGTTTCCATTCACACGTCTTCAGCGCCCAGGATTCCGACGGTCAATTCCTTCTCATCGAGGCGGCGGACGTCTTGCCGAAATGGGTAACGCCAGAGAATGTCGATAACCGAGTGAGCAGCTCACGTCTCCACCTGTGTTCCGGAACGAGACGGTGAAAGTGGAGGCTGAGCCTGCGCTGGTTTTATTTGGATCTGGGCCGCGTAGGTGTGGATTCGTCAAGGTCGGCTTCACCTCATCCCTTTGGACTGCAGGTCGGAGCGGGCTACGGATGCCCCTACGCCTCTGCGCCAGAATGAGAGCGGTGAGCTGGAGGTTGCCGACGAGGAAGGTGGCGTTTCTCTTCATCGAGATGAGGCCGTTCGGTACGTTCGTGAAGAGACAGCGGACACCCTCGCCCCGGAGCAAGTCGAGCGTGTAGCGTTTGCTAGGATCGAAAGGTATGCGAGCATTCCCCGGTTAGCTGGGGCGTCGCGTTACACTCTTATTTATTGCATCTTTGGTCGTCGATCCTAGGTATCCTGACGCTGCTAGGGAACATTTGCATCGAGCAAAAGCCTACCTTCCGGTCGATATTGCTCGATTACTCCACATGGACCCGTTCCTAATTTCCGCTGCGACAGAGGCTTTCTACGGTCGTGATGCCCTCCAGCTGCGGGTGAGTGTATTTTCACGTTTACCGCTTCCTATGGGACCTTGCTGACCGTGGATGTTGAATTTTTTTCGAGTAGGCGGTGCAAAAGATGTCTCGGTTTCCTCCTGTTCGCCAAGGACTATCGTCTGAAGGGGCTTCAGACAGCGAGCCCGCCGTCGTTTTGACGACCGTCAAGATGACCCAGACGCAGTATGCTCAGTTGAGGGGACAGCGTTTCTATCCGCCCAAAGTCTTTGGCCCGTTTTGGAACGTTGAGAAGGAGGGTCGCGAAGGCGTCTGGTGGGATTTGGGGTGCAAGATCGTGCGTGTTTCTTCTCCGGCAGCAGGACCTGCGTCATGAAACTGATTTTTTGAATTTTGTTGCACCTTCATCACGTTGACAGGCTTGCGGATTTGAGATCCTGTATGCGGACAGCAAGGCCAAACAACGGGCGCCAGGCCTCTTCGAAGGGGCCGAGGCCGGAAGCGACGTTGCCTCTGACCCCGCCTACACCAGGTACCTCGAGGACCTGCAGCGACTCGGTTTCTTCGGGAAAGAGCTCTCTGGGAGCCAGCGATGGAGAGAGCTTGAGGCGCAGGCGGCGCAGAAGTGGAAGGAAGTTCGACTAGGGGCGGAAGGAAAGGCGGAGAAGGAGTGAGTAGTTCGCACACGTTTTCGACCGTTCCCACTGTCGCTAATGTTCTTGTCCGTTCTTGGTCTCTTTCAGCCATCGAAATGTGCACTTTGCGGAGAACGTGGATCGGCTGCTCGCTTCGACTGCCGTCCCTGCCGCCTCTTTGGCAGCTTCGCCCGTCGCGGATGCAGGCGACGAGGACTCGGACGACTTTCTCAATGTCACGCCCGAGGAACTAGACTCCATGTTGGCCCAGCGGTACGGTTCGCAGGAGCAGCAAGCGTCTGGGGAGGAAAGGGCGGAGATGACGTCGGAGCAGCGCGAAGAGATGGAGGCCAACCGGGCGGCAGAGACTTTGGATCGGTTCGCGAAGAAGATGGAGCGATTCATTGAAGGGCAAGGCACCGAGAGCGGTGCCTTATTCGAAGAGTGAGTGACAACTTGTGTGACCCCGCTCGACGGAAAGACCTTGTTGACGGGTGGACGTGCTTTCCGTCGTCTCGCCACAGTGAGATGTTCTCCGACGAGGAGGACATCGAGTCTGACGATGAAGGAGACGAGTTGATTCCCGCACAAGATCGCCAAGCCGCCATGGATCGCCTCGTGCCACCGCTAGGACCAGACGAATGGGGGCTGAAAAGCAGTCCACTTGAGGCGTCGGAGAGGAAAAACGTGCGTCCGACTACGGAAGGTCAGAAGGAAGATTCGACGATGCAGGTGGCCGCTGAGGCCGAAGAGCGGCCGCCGCCGACTCTCGCTTCGGAGGCAGAAGCCGGAGCTGTGCGGAGGATGCGTCTGGAGCCGCAGCATTTCGATGGGGCTTCGGACGACGAATTGGACTCGGATCTCGAGGAAGCAGAAGGCGGTCGCACAGATCAGGCTTCAGGCAAGGTCGCAGACATGTCGCCCAAGGGAAGGACGGAAGAGGAGGAGGAAGAGGAGGGGGACGGCTTTCTGGTAACCATGGGCGAAGAGATGGACGACTTTATCGCGTTCGCCCGTCAAGCTCTGGGACTCAGCGACACGGACTTTGAGAAAATCCTCAAGGAGAGGAAGGACGAGGCGGGAGGAAGGCTATCATCCGCTGCTGGTGGGCGACCACTGCCGACGGCAGGTGACGACATGACGAGTGCGGGAGGACGATCGCCGAAAGTTCGATTCGCGAATTCTGCTGTTTCGTCGACGTCCAATGCCAAAGCCAGCAGCAACGTTAGCGCCAGCACCAGCGCGAGCGCGAGCGCGGACGTCGGTGGGGCCTCTTCGGATCGGTTCGCCTCTTTTGACGCGATTATGGATCAGATGGAGGCCGACTTGGCTCGTAAGAAGGCTGAGCGGGGCCAGCAGGAGCAGCAGCAGGAGCAGCAGCAGGAGCAGCAGCGGTCGGGAGGTGGACGACGGACGATGGAGGAAGCGATCGACGCGATGGACGAAGACGAGCTGGCGGCCATGGATGCGGAGCTCAAAGAAGCGCTCGCGACGGTTCCGGACGACGAGCTGGATGCGGATGCGGATGCGGACGTGGACGTGCCGGACGACGTCGACTACGGCCTCATCAAGAACTTTCTCCAGAGCTTCAAAGCTCAGGCTCAGGTAGGTGGACCGGGTCCCGCTGGCACGTTGGCGGCGAGGATGGGAGAGTCGTTGCCGAGGGAGAGGTGAAGCGTGCGTGCGTGCGGCCAGGCCAGGCCAAGCCAGATGAGGCCAAATCAGGTCAGGTGAGCCGCCCCTGTGGGTGGGCGTTTGTGGGGGGGGTATACCGAGGCGTGGATGCATTGTATACTAGTACAGATGCGTTCATACAGCACAACAAAAAATTTAACCGCATCGCAGAAAAACCATTGGCGTCGTTCGGACGGACGGACGGACGGTCGGTCGTGTCGTTTTTAAGAAGATCCGCCCGACCCGCCGCCGCCGCCGCCGCCGCCGCTGATGGTCGTAGCAGGCGTGGAAGCTTTGGGCGTCTTGCTCTTTCCCCTCTTCCTCTTCATCCCAACACCAACACCAGCGCCGACGCTGACGCCGGACGCGGCGACCGATTTGCTTGGCTGCTCCGCGTTGGCCGCGGTCGCGCCCGCGCCCGTAGTCGTACCGGGCGTGGAGGCGGGAGTCGCGACGGGTCGACTGGTCGTCGTCCTCGTCGGCGGCGGTCGACCATCGCGCTCGGTCGTCCCCGGCAGGGAAGGCGAGGGAGGTCTCGCCTCCGCGGCCGCTCGAGCGAGCGCGGCGGCGTTAGCGCTCTGGAGGGCATTGAAGAGGGGTAACAAGCTGACCGCCGATCGATTTCGGTCGCCGTCGGCTGTCCCGTCGTTGTCGTCGTCGTTGTCATCGTCGTCGTCAACATTGCCCACGTCATCGCCTCCTCGTCCTTGCCCCGGAGTCTGAGACGCTCGCTTGGGACGTTTACGCGGACTCGCCCGCTCGTCGTCCTTGTCGGTGGCCTGCGCGACGTCATCCGGGAGCTTGTACCGCCACCGGTAGCCTGTCCGCGGGGAGAAGTCGGGCTTGGAGTCGCGCAAAGCGTTGAGGGAGGAGGTGAGAGAGTGGACCGTGGTGTGCTGCATCCGGGGCGGGGGAGAGTTAGGATGGAAAGAAGAAAAACGTTGTGAGCGTCGTACCGTACGCGTGGCGAGAGGGAGGGAGGGACTGACGAGTCTGCTGGACAAGAGAGAGTACAGGTCGGGCGCCTGGTAGATATTGCCGTTCAGAATGTAGTACGCCTGTAGCGGATTTGCTGAAGGAGAAGCGGGGACAATATGTCAACGAAAGCGGGGGTTTGGATGTGGGACGACGGCGGACTGTTCGTTGGTCGGCACACCTTGCGTGGGGCTCTTCCTGTCCCTCTTCTGGATGACAAAGAGCGTGGGCGGACGGGCGTGGACGAGGGCAAACTCGATACCGGTGAAACGCCTGGACGAGGCCGGCGAAGGAGGGGACCGATGATCAGAGCGACGGAAGAGACGAGACAGACGGACGAACGGAGAGGATGAGGGGGACGCACTGGCAGAGCTCCTCCGCTTCGTCCCTCTCGAGCATGCCGCCGCTGAACTGCATCTGCATCCTCAGCACCTGGTTCGAGCTCTGACGGTCGTAGAAGGGCGAGCCCATGAAGTAGTCCAGGGCGTTGTTCGCGGTGAGGGTGCCGCCGAGACGCTGGGTAGGAGGAGGGGGTGTTGAAGTGGGTTAAGCTTGGCTGGGCTATGGATGGCGGCTCGCTTGGGTTGACGACTCACCTGGAGGCCCTCTGGGTCTCTGAAGACGATGCGCGACAGGTCCTGGCTGTCCATGGGTGGTGGTTGTGTTGTTGGTGGTGGTGGTGGTCAATGAGTGGTCGACAGACGGCCATCTATCTATTAGTCTCCAGCTGACCTGACCGACCCGACCGGATCGGGGGATCGTCGAGAGCAACGTCTTCCGGACGTGTGATGATCGGTCGTGCAGGCTGGGCCGGCTGCGGCAGGACGTGATCGGGTGCCGCAGCACGGAGGCCTAGGCGGGGGCGGGAGGGAGAGACGGACGACAAAACACTCTGACCTCGCATAATCCTATTTGCCAATATGCCTCCAGACAGCATAGCATGTACGATGCTGGACGCCTCCAGCCTTTCCCAAAACCCCCGCGGCGGCTGGGCAGGGCTGTTCGACTGTAGGAGCGGTAACCCCAAGGCTTCCAGAGGGGAGGGATCCCGACATGCGCGCACAAACGACGGGGACCGATCTCCGCCGAGCAACCGAAAGTGAAATGGTGAGAAGGGAGCGGAACATAATGGCGCGATCTGCCTTGAACTCGATCGTCGACGAATGGACGACAACACGAAACCCTATTGGGGGACGAGTCTACGGGGCAAAGAAGGGGCGTGGTGTCCGTCTGCGTCCGCGGGCGATAGAACTCGGAGTAGACGGCGCGGTCGTCGAACGCGCCGCCCCCCGGCGCCCGCTCGCTCGCTCGTTAGCCCTTCTCGCCCAACGTAAAACTGAACGGTCGGTCCGAGCGGCTCGCGGCTCCCCCTTTCAAAGTCGCGAACCAGCTTTCGCATTCCCAGCCCTTCAGAGCGGTGCGCATGGACGTCGTTCGAAGCCCTCGAGCTGGACTGACCGTACCGACTGGCTCTCTCTCTGTGTGTCTGTCTCTACGCTGCGTACCCCCATATTCTGTACATCATATTCTATACATATGGCGAGTCTACATTCAGTATATTGACGACAGCTAACAAATGCCGACGTGCCGTTCGGGTCGAAGCAGGCGAAACCCTCGCCGACCGGCGCGACCACCGAATTGTGGCCTTGGCCAAGAACGTTTTCTACATGTCGGCAACGGTGATCAGCCGTCGAGCAAGCCCTACGAGGCGATTCTGGAACGGAGCGACCGCTACCCGAGGACATCTAGCTCTTGTATGGGCCTCAAAGGTCCAATGCTAAGGGCGGTCGACGAGGCCGACGACGGAGATGGAGGAGCCCCAAAGACCAAGTCGCGGCCGAGGGCGAGGCCGACACCGCTTGGTGGCACCAGACCTCCGCATTCCGAGACATCTACAACTAATCTCGCTCTCCTTTTACCCTCCAACCCGGCGACAAAGCATATATATCCAAATCTCTCCCTCCGGCTGTCGTTTAACCTTCTACCAAGATCGGTCGTCAGCGCGATGGTCCCTATTGACGAAAGTTGGCCCCCACGCCTATCTCCTCTGTCTTCCTCCTCATCTCCGTATTCACCCTGTTATCACCGCTGAACACCTGGAGCCCGCGCGTTCCCAACATGACCCCTTACACCGTCTACGACATCGACTCTCATCGCGACGCGCCGATACCTTCCACAAAAAACGCGACGCGACGCGCGGCCGGCAGCCACGCTAGAGTGTCCGACCCTAGGCGGCGCTCCATAAAAGGCGCCCTTGCAGAGGCCTATTGGGACCGACGGCTTGTTCTCCTACCACGACCTCGTTCTGATTTCACTCGTACCTCCTCTAACATACGTTACGAGTGCCTCACCGTGTTCCCTTGAGCGGTATACTCCTTCTCACCTGTACGCTGACCTCACTCACACCGCTCCCTCCTATAACGCTCCGTTGACCAGACGGCCGAAAATCCTTTGTTTTCAGTGACTTTACAGCCTCTAGGACGCTAACGCGACCGACTTTGTACGTGAGACCGTCGGAACCGGTCGTCGGTCGTCAGAAAACTAAGTACTTCTGCGCATATACTCACTTTTTTTCCTTCCAGACTGCTTCAATTCCGTCTCTCGCATCTCGAAGAGGTGCAGGATCGACACCGACGACGCCAACCTCGCTCTAAATGCGCAAGCTCGGCTCTCCTTCTGGAGAGACGCCAAGCTCGCCGAGCTCCGGGAACGGCAGACGCTGCTTGACAGGAGAGCGTCTCTCTACGAGATGGTCTGCTCCAGGCGCGCCCGCAAGTAAAGGAAAGCGCCGTCACATACCGACACCGACAGGCTCATCCTCGGGCATGCCAACACAGTCGCCACACTCCAGGCCCTGGCTGGACGCCCGCTCGATTCTATGTGCGCGTTAAACGCTTCACGCAGCAAGACTTTCGTGAAGCGTTGACACGCTACGACGCCCGTTATTGTGCGGACTTTGCCCGGTCGGCCCCCGTCTGGGACGTCTTGGACAACTCGTGCGGGCGGGAAGACCACGTTTCATGCGCATCTATTGGAACGACGGTCGGTGCGTGTATGCGCAGCTCGGCTTCTTCAGTATATGCATGCGCTTTAGACTCTGACGGCCTCTGTTTGCAAATTTTGACGGCTTTTTGGATATTTTCTAGCTGGAAGCCCCCTCCACCGCCTCGAAATGGACTCGCAACACGCCATGCAAACCCGTCTGGCAAACTTTGCGAAAGTCTCCGGCGGCTGGTCAGGCTGGGAATGCTGGGAGTTTTCCGAATTGGCGTTTCCCGTGAACGCTCCAAACGCCGACTCTCCTAGTCCTCTGACGCCCCTGCAAATGTTCCGACTCGCTTCGAGGGACGTTGGGTGCGTCGAGGCTTTCCTCATCGATACCGCCGGCCAGACGGCCTTAAACTCGGCCCCGGGCGGCATAGAGGAGGGCGACTGGGTCTCTCAGAAGCTGCTATGCAGTTGCGAGACAAGGTGAGCCGGTTTGTATCGGCCACTGCCAACTCCCAGCTTAATCCCCGCCGATTTATCTGATTCAGATCCTCAAAGGCCAGCAGGCCCTCTTCACCGAGTCTGTTCCCAGTGACGAGCTGGATCTGCGCAGGGAAGAGGTTGACAAGCTCTTCCGTGTCTCTCGGGCTGCAAACGGTGATTACGAACGCCTCCGCGTTTGCCTTTGACCAGCACGGGAAAGTCCTCAGCCTGCTCCTTGGGAAGGATGCCACGCTGGAGAACCTGGTCGGCAAGACCTCGTTCTGAGGCCCGTGTGCGGGGTCGGGACCGAGGTGAGCTTGTTCGACTCGGTTCTGCGACCGTACCGTTGCTTGATGCGCTCTAACCGACGTTTTAAACTTCTGGATGGTTCCCAGGATCGAAATGGCAAATTGGCGCACACGCAAGATGCCTTCCGGATGAGGCCCTCCGACGGGAAGAGAGCCTCGACTTCCTCACCACTTTCCGAGGCCCTTTCGTGGATCTCTGGCCCCTCTGCTTCGAGTGCGTGGGCCCGAGCTGAGGCTTTCTTTCTTTTAACCCGCCAGTAGCGATTGTACTTTCAATTTCAGCCGGTGCTGATGGTGTCCATCTTTTTTACAGCCCTAACCATCTAGACACGGCGGTCCACTTCCTCACGAGGTACCTCGCGATCGTCCAGCCGGTCATCGTGACAGCAATGGCGACCAAGGTACTCCTCCTTGCGCGATCGCGACGAACATCTGCCTAGCGTCACTAACACTTTCCAGTTAAATAGGTCAACCGCCTTCTCTTGTCACAGGTCCTGGACGGCTACGACGCTGTCGGCGACGAGGCGGCCGCGACACTTCGCTCCCGGATGCCAGCCTAGAGCTCTCTGAACCCCTCGGGCTTCCTCACGGACGCGGGTAACCTCGCTGTTGTTCGTGTCGGCGGCAGCTACACGCTGCTGCTGTTAACATTCCACGCGGGGTGCATCAAATACTGTGCTCGCGCCGGGGAGATACAAACTCTTGTATCTCGTCCAACTCAAGCGAGTGCTGGCAGAGCGCGTCGTCTCGGGGAACGGCCCTCTCGATCGGTCGTCGCGCTCAGGTCAGAAGCTGCGCGCCGACGTCGAGGAAGAGTGTCGGCAGATTGGCCTAGAGAGCCTGCTGGAGGAGACCAAGGCGGAGGTGTGTAGCTTGCGAACAGTGTCCATTTCGTGTCGCTTACGCTGACACGTGGCCCTTTTTTGCAGATTGACCGCATTGCGTCACCGCTCCGGAGCCTTCGCATGCTTGAAGGCGGAGCGTCGCCGCGGGTGGAGAGCAAGCCGTCGCTGACGGGCCGAGCGTCGATCCTCGCCGTGCTCAGCACTCGGAGCAAGCGTCGACCCGGGTCCAAAGAAGTAAGCCCCTGGTTTCTCGTCGAGCCACGAGTGGCGGGCTGGACTAATAGATGGACCTCTGCACAGCAAAAATGGGTGCGATGCGGGCTATCGGGGCACCCGAGTCTGCCGAAAGGCGGACACAAGCGGACGCTCTGGTCGCAGCCCACGAGGACGACGTCCGATCGGGCCTGCCTTCGAATGTGCCAGCTCCGACGAGGAAGCCCGTGGGCACGTCCGGTTGGCATAGCTGGAGGAACGAATCTGATTCGTTCCGTTGGCGGCGAGAACAGCGGTGCCGCCGCCGTCGAAGACCCGGAAGGCTGGGAGAACCGCATGAATCGCATGAGAGAGGGTTACTTGGTGACACGGGAGGCTCGACGGGAGGCTCGCGAAGTGGACCTGCTTGCCTGGACGAGCACTCAGGATTCCGTCGCGGCCATGGAGGCGCTCGCCGCCATGCCCCGGTCCGAAAATCGTCTCAAGGAGCGATGCTCCATCCTCTCCTTCCATTGCGCCTCGTACAGGCAGCAGGAGCTTGGGACGCGCAACACCAGGCACCGCTTCCCGCGGTCGACCCCTGTGAGGCTTGTCACGGCGACCAAGGCCCCCGGCGTCTCGGTCGAGCCCGCCATCTACGCGCACGACCTGGCCGCACACGCCGTCCACGGCCCAAAGGCCCTCGACAACGGCATCGCGCGGGCGTTGAGGTCTGCATCGGCCGCGACCTTCTTGTCGTCCACCGAGCGCAACGACGTCCTCGCCCAGGCGCGCGCAGGACGGCCGGATCCGGAAACGGCCTCGTCGGGCCTCATCGACCGTCGGATCTTGGCCTTGGCTGGAAATCTCTTCCCCGGCTCAGCTACGGTGCTCAGCGTTGAGCCGATGTGGGTGACCTGTCGTGGTGTGCCCCCTTGTGACCTGAGCGCCGTCGCCGTCAAGGCCGGCAAAGGCCGCGCACACCGATGCCCCCAAGCGGACCAAAAGAAGGTCCTCGACAGGTGGGGCGCGAGGGTCGAGGGCTTCGCCCGCCTGCCGCTCTCGTACCAGCGCGCCCTTTTGCACGCTTGCGTCTTCCCGGGAGACCCCACATATGGAAGACTGCAAGGGCGGGAGGAGGTCTTGTTTGGGTGGTGTCCAGCTGTGATCTAAATAATATACGAGACGCGCGCGGCGCGCGCGGCCGCGTTGAGACTGTGGTATCGAACCTCTTAAAAGAAAAAAAAAAGGGGTGGACCTGCGCGCACACTGTCTGTCCGTCCGGTGTTGTTAAGACTGGAATCCAACTTCCCGTCGATCCGCCGCCGACGCGTCTTTTCGCTCCACCACCATCCACGCATACATTCACGACGACGACGACGACCACCATCTACTACTACCACCACCACCACCACCTCGTCCGCCTCCCATCGTCAAGGCGCCCACGTCGCCCCCTCCTTCCTCCTTCGTTCTCTTCCCCTCTTTCTCTTCGCCTCTCTTCCGCACCCCTCCGCCGCCCCTCGTCGTCGCCTGTCGGCCACCCCACAGACCACGATCCTCAGCGCCAGAGTAAAGGAGAGAAAAAAAAAAAAACAAAGAAATCCAACGACGACAACCAGATCGCATTGATCCGTCCCTTTGCACCCTCTCCACGACCACCTCCCCTTTCCCCGACTCCCTCTTTCCCCCGCACACCCTTCCACCAGCCCCGACAAACCAGCGCGGCCGTCCACCTCTTCGCACCGCCGTCCGCGGCGACGGACGTCCACCTCTTCCAACCCCTCACGCCCCGTCGTCCATGCGATTGGCATGTCCGTTGCCCCCGTCCTGCCTCCAAAGCCCAACTCTCTGATGTTGGACGCCATGGACGCCTCCCTTTCGATCCTCCCCTTCAGCTCGCCCTCCCTCCCCACCGGCCGCGCCAGACCAGGAACGGGAGGCGCCGCAGGGACAAGCAGTGACGGCGAGTCGGCCAGCGCAAACGCAAACGCAAACGTCCTCCCATCGGATAGGAGCTTTTGGGTCGACGACGAAAGCCGACTGTCCGGCTGGGCCGCCGGCAAGGCGATCCCCGGCACGTTCCCCCTCGACGCGAGGGACGCTCATAATTCGCCCACGCCCACCGTACGGCCCATGGGCCCGCGCTCCGCTTCTTCCCAGTCCTTCGACCAGGTCAGACCGCTTCGGACGATGCCTTCCACTGGCTCGCTCACTCTCGGCCCCACGCCCACGCCCACCTCCTCCGCCCCGACGCTCAGCATCCTTTCCTCTTCCCAGCCTACCTCCTCCACCCCGTCGTCCGGCGCCGCCTCGCCCTACCATCACGATCAGCTCTCCCCCGTCTCCGCCACCTCCGTGCCCTCGGTCCCCAGCCCCGTTTCTGCCAACCCCGCCCGCACTCTGCCCAGCCCCATCTCCGCCGTCGGTGGACGGTCGACCAGCACGACCAGCCTGTCGAGCGTCTCCGACGTCGGTCATCAGCGCAACTCGAGCAGCGCCAGCCTCAGCCTGTCCACCCTCTCCCAACCCTGGGTCCCCCCCCAGGTCGTCAGCCACCGACCCCCAAGCCCTCGGTTCGTCGTCACCCGCAGGGACGACAAAACCAAGGGCAAGGCCAGGGCTGCCGACAAGAGCGACGCGGAGAGCGTGTGGAGCGTGCAGGTCAGCCCCTCCGCCTCCTCCTTCGACGACCGTCCCTCCGTCCCTCTCCGCCGCAGGGACAAGGCCTGCAAGGCGGCCAGGGAACACCGGGACAAGAAGACGGGAAGCGTGTTCGAGAACATTGGCAGCGTCTGGGGTAAGCTCAAGGGCGGTCATGGAAGACGGCCGAGCGAGCCTCAACGGCACACGTCCAACGGCGCCATCCCTGTACCTGTGAGTGTGGCACAGCACTGCCTGCTCGAATGGCGATGGCGAGACACAGCCTGACACCCAGTTGGCTCATCTCTCTCTCTCTCTCTCTCTCTCTCTCTCTCTCTCTCTCTCTCTCTCTCTCTCTCTTTCTCTCTCTTGCGTGTTTCTCGCCTCACCTTTTCTCAGCAGCGAAACCTGACGATCCCAGCATCCAGCTCACTCACCTCTCTCTCCGAGTCTCTGGGCCGCTCCGGAATGGACGGCCGACGGTGGGACGACGCTTCCTCGGTCGTGCTCGGCTTGTCCTATCTTCAATCACCATCCTCACCCTCCAGCGCCGGCCCACCCTCTTCCGCTGATGGCATCTCGCCGCGCACCACTTCAGCCCCGCAAGGAAGCGGCGTCGTCGGAGGCCAGATGACCACGTCCCCGTCGGACAAGCACGAGAGGCAAGCCAGCTATGACCAGGATGGCTTCGAGGTTCTCTTGGAGCCGTTCGAAGACGGACCTGACGGAGGAGGGGGAGCGCGCCCGCAGGAAGGTGGGGAGACGGGCGGCGGGAGGAGCGGAAGCGTTGGCGGCGGCGTGGCCGGTGGCGGAGGCGGAGGCGGAATCGGCTTTGGAGTGGGAAGTGGCGGCGACGGTAGCGCCGGTGGAGGCGGGAGCGGAGGCGGCGGAAGGGGAGGAGGCGAGGAAAGCGACCGGCGCGGCTCTGGTGGAACCAGCGGAGGAGGAGGGGCTGGAGGAGGTGGTCGGGACGGCAGCTTCAACGGCTACGTGCGCGACCACTCCCTCGAACGCTCCTCCGACACGGTGCGCATCGCTGTCACCGACGATAACGAGCGTTTCTCCGTCGTCGACGTCACCGGTTTGAACGAGGCGCGGGCCATCAAGGAGAAAATGTTCGCCAAGCTCAGTGAGTGCCCACCGCCCAGCGCCGCTTTCCTTTGTGTCCTGTCCGCTCTTCTTCTTCCTCGTTTCGTCGTCCGTTGACGCAGGCCTGGCCTTTCCCGTCCGTCCATCCATCCCCATTTTCAGATCTTCACGACGAGAATTGGTCGTCCTTCGCTCTCTTTTTGACCGAGATAGGCCAGAACGAGAGCAAGTCTCCGATCGACGACGACAGGCTCCTCGTCCTGTGTCTCGGCTGCGGAGATGATAAAGGCTCGCTCAAGTTCTTCGTCAAGAGGATGAACGCCACTTCCAGTGCTCCACCCTCCTTCCGAGCTCCCGCTCCAGAGCCGCCGCCCCAGTCTCCTCGCCCGTCCATTCACTCTGTCGCCAGCGCATCCGTCGCTAGCGCACCGACCACCGCGCACTACGAAGACGTCCACCTTCCCACCACTTCCAGCCCACCACCACACCCCCGGTCCGCGTCGAGCCCTCAAGGGCACTCTTACCCGTCCGCCTCGGCTCAGAGACCGTACGACAACTCCATGTCCCCCGTTCGGACGCAGGGCCCGCCCTTCCCTCCTCCGCCGCCGCAGCGATATCAGGAACAGGGGTACGGTCCGCCCAGGCCCCCTCAACGTGGTCCGTCGTACGACCGCGCGCTGCCCTCTTCGCTGCAGCCGGGGAGGCAGAATTCGCGCGGACCGGAACCGCCTGTGCCATTCGGTCCCTACCCTCCTCCCGCACCAGGACGCCCACCGCATCCGGCGCCCATTCAGACTCAAATGTCCCGCAACCCGGCCCTGCACAGCACCAAGAGCATGGATAACTTGAACGACCTCCGCGGGGGCGGCGGCGGCAGCGCCGGCGGCTCTCCCATCATCCGACCACAGCGGTTCGGTGGGCCCAACGGCGGCGAACAGTGGTGGCCTCCGGGTCAGCCGCCGTCCATGCCGCCGCGGCAACCCACCGGCCCCCCCCCTCTCTTGCCCCAAAGGTCGCTTGAGAGTATGGGCTCTTACATGGTTTCTGGCGACCCTAGACGGCAACCACCGCCGCCGCCGCCGCCGCCGCCCGGCATGGATCCGAACCGGATGATGCGCCCGCCTGTGTACCTCGACGCCTCCGGACGGCCCGTGCCCGTCGTTCCCGTGTCGCGACCCGTTCAGTACGGCCAGCCGCGACCTAACGGCGCGGGGCCCATCATGCCCTCTCAGTCAACTTCTTCTTACACCCAGTCCCCTCTCGTCTCTCCTTATCCGCCGTCCCCGGTGAGGCAGTACATGGATCCCAATCGCGCCCGCCCCGACCCGCATCGCTCGCCCAGTCCCATCGTGTTTGGTCAGCGACCAGCCACGTCTTACGACCCCATCCTGCCCACCCAGTACTCCGGCTCTCGTCCAATGACCGTACACACGTACAACGACGTCTCCACCACCATGTTCCCGTACAGCTCCGCCCGTCAGGTCGACGAGTTCTGCATGGCCCGCAACGTCGGCTCCCTCGGGCCGGGCAAGACAGTGCAAGAGACGCTCCGCGAGAGCGCACAGCCGAGGCAGCCTCAGCCCACCTCGGCGCCGTTCCCACAAGCCGGAAGGCCCGGCCCTCTGCCGCCGATGCACGTACACGGACCGCGTAGCCCGAGAAAGAACCCGGTCGAGTCAGTGCCGGAGGCCTTGCGCGCCGGATCGGTCTCGGAGCATTTCCATCGCACGCCTCCCGTCCCCTTGTCGGCCGCGAGGCAACAGCCGCAGAGGTTCCAGGGAGGCCCGCCGCCGCCTCCGTACGAACGTAACGCCGTCGACGGCGCCACGAGGTCCTCAGGGTCTTCCTACACGTCCAGCTCGGCAGCGTCTTTGCACGGTCGCAACGCGTCCTACGAAGACAGCCCTTACGCCGGCATCGCTGAGGAGGTGCACAGCCCTCCCACGTCGGCGAGGAGCTCGACGAGCGGACCGCCCAAGGAAACCGTCGGCAACAACAACAACAACAACGTCGCGATGACACCGCCGGTCCGTCCCATCGCCGACGCGGCAGTCGCTCGTCGTGAGGACATCGTCCACCGTCTCCTGCCGACGCCTCCGAAGCCGGCTCCTATGGAGAGTACCACCGACGGCCACAGAGAGGACGAAGATACGTTCCCGGGCCGCAGCGGCGCCGACGCTTTAGCTCGCCTCATGCTCGACGACGGCGACGGCGAGGGCACGCTCAGGGGCAGCACCGGCTCCTCCACCATTGGCCCCTCCACCGTCGTCCCGCCCATCTCTTCCAACCAACAGTCCGAGTCCAACGGAGTTTCCCGCGGCGCGCTCGGGCTCGACGCCTTTGACCAAGCTCCCGAGGACGACAACGAAGACGGCGCGTTCGAACCGTTTCCTGATGAGCCCGACGAGCCAGACGATGCGACCACTTGGTGGGTCCCACCTTCCGATCCCTCCAGCTCTGCCAGTTCTTCCAAGAAGGCGGAGAAGCCGGAGCTGCGCGTCCGCATCGACCCGGACCCCGTCGTGCCCTCTTCTCCGCCCAAGGTCACCAGCAGCCCCGCGGAAGAGGACTTCTCGCCCGCGGCATCGGCGTCTTCCACTACTGGTTCACGGTCCACACAACCGAAACCTTCGCCGCTATTGGGCCGTAGCAACTCCTTCCACCGGAGAGAGCACGTATGGGCCTTCCGTCCGCCGGCCGAGCAAGTGTACGAGAACCTGGAGGACTTTTTCCCCAATCATGACCTCGACAAGCCCATCGTCGAAGCCTCCGGCCTACCCGGCAGTCCGGTGACGAGCAGCCCCAAGAGCGACGTGCCGGCGACGAGCCCTTCGACGGAGCGACAGCTTCGGCTGCGCTCGAGGAAGAGCATCAGGGTCGTCGCGCAGGAGGGCAAGCGGATGCTCGAGAAGACCGCCGCGGGCAGGCTCGGCAAGGAGGAGGGTGCGTTGGCGAGGAGACGGAGCACCAAGCTTTGGGGCACTCGCGTCATCGAGATGACGCCCGCTCAGGAGAGGTTGGTCTCCACCACGACCCCTGCCTCCGAGTCTCCTTCGTCGACCGAGCCGCAAAAACGTGAGTGTGTGTGTGGAACCATGAGACTTACGCGAGCCCACTCTCATATCGTTCTCCTATCTTTGCTTTTGGGCTCGTTCGTTCGTTTTCTTTTTCACAGCGACCTTCAAGTGGGTCAAGGGTGAACGCATCGGCAAGGGTTCCTTCGGCCAAGTCTACCTCGCCCTCAACGCCACTACGGGAGAGATGCTTGCGGTCAAACAGGTCGAGCTGCCCAGGACGGCGTCCGACAGGGACGACGCCCGGCAGGCCAGCATGGTGGCCGCGCTCAAGTCGGAGATGGTGACGATGAAGGACCTCGACCACCCGAAGATCGTGCAATACCTCGGTTTCGAGGAGACAGAAGACTTTTTGAGCATCTTTCTCGAGTACGTTCCCGGTGGCTCCGTCGGCCGCTGTCTGTACAAGCACGGCAAGTTTGAGGAAAACGTCATCAAGTCGTTCACAGACCAGATCCTCGACGGTCTGGCGTATTTGCATGACCGTCACATCCTCCATCGCGATCTCAAGGCCGACAACATCCTCGTCGATTTTTCCGGCACTTGCAAGATTTCCGACTTTGGCATCTCCAAGCGCAGCGACGGTATCTATGACGACGACAGCGGCATGTCGATGCAGGGTTCCATCTTCTGGATGGCGCCCGAGGTCGTCAATTACAGTCACAGGGGCTACAGCGCCAAGATCGACATCTGGAGCTTGGGCTGCGTCGTTCTGGAGATGTTCGCTGGCAGACGGCCGTGGTCGCAGCAGCAGGCCGTGCAAGCCATTTTCAGGGTGAGCGGGCGCGCGCGACCGTTTAGGATTCGCCGCAACTCGAACCCGTTAACCCATTGTCGCTCCCTTCCCCCGCGTTCTCCACATTCTCCTCTTTCAGCTCGGCAAGGAGCGCCAGGCGCCGCCGATCCCGGACGACGTGACGTTGTCGGAGGAGGCCGAGCATTTCATCAAGTTGTGCTTCACCATCGATCCGGCCGCAAGGCCGACCGCTCGTCAGCTCATGTCGCACCCGTTCCCGCAGCCCCCCGAGGTGGGTTGCGAGAGCTGGAATCGCAATTGTCTAGGGATGAGCGGTACTGATGCGTTCTACCCCACTTCTATCTGACCGTGTCGCTCGCTGACAGGGATGGAACTTTAAAGATTCTAAGCTTGCCAAGATCGTCAACCAGAAATGATGGCTCCGTCCCGCCTCGTTCCTTCCTTTTATTTGGTGCCGGACTGTGCGCGCGCGCTTTTGTTCGGAATGCCTGGCTCGTCTCGCCTCGCTGTCTTTTGAGTCGATCGCGATGCGACGCCTGTGAAAGGGTGGTGAACCTTTGTTTTTGAGGTCTCTTGTTTTTTTCCGTGGTTGCTTCATGACTACTAGCCAAGTCGCGTCAGTTCGGGCTTCCCTCTCCTTGTCTCCGTCCCCATCCCCATCCGCGTGTCGTTTCTCTTCCTTCCCTCTCCGCCCGCGTCCTGCTCGTCTGCAGCATTTCCAATACCCGCCCACATCGTCTAATGCAATGCCAAGTTTTGGTCCCCATCTCGAGAAAAGCCGAAACGCGGCGCTTGATGCGAAGGCCGCAACGTTCTCTTCTCTTCTCTTCTCTTCTCTTCCCTTTTTTTTTTTTGCCCGTGCAAGGAAGGTGAGTCGACGCGGACCGATCTCTCCCTCCATACACGCACGTCGTCGCGATCGGGATGACCCTTGCTTTCTTTCCTTGCCAACCGCATGAATGTTCTGGCAGCGAGGGGACGAGGCGCAAAAAGGACTGCAGTTCTGCATCTCACACAAGCCTCGAGGGCGGTGCCAGGATAAGGACAGGGACACAGGGCCTCGTCCATTCCGTCATCGTCGTCGGTGTCCTCCCGCTCTTCTTTCGCCCACACAGACACGCCATGTTTCTCCTCTCCCCTACGCCCCCTCCCCGACATTGGAAAAGAACGGCGAAAAAAGACGACACGGACGGACGGAGGGAGGCAAGGGGGCCGCGTCCTGCAGATTGGGGAGGAGCATGGACGGGGAACATCCCAATACGTCGTCGTGACCCTTTGTTTGGGCCAACTTCGGACCAGCGTTCGCTCAGACACACGGTTATGGCTCGCGGTATGCAAGCAGGCAGTCGTTTGCCGATGCGACGGCTTCGAGGGAGCCTGTGGGTGGCGTGCGAACGAACGAACGGTCGTGCTCGACACCAGCAACGCCGAAAAAAAGAGAGAAAAAAGGGATGCTGCAAAGTCCCTTCCCCCTCCGCGCCGGCTTTCGTGTCCTCCTCGGCAGGGGCAAGAAGGGGTTGGTTTCCAGCCCGAGCGCTTTCGTGCGACTCGGCTATCCCTTCGTCGTCTCCGAAGTCGACCTAGGCGGGTCTGGGGTGGCAGCAGGTACATCCAGTTCGTCGGAAGTCCATCCGATTACCCCCAGCATCGGATCCATCGTCCAGATATCGTACACACCCGATGCACCCTAAGCACGAATCTGCCTAGACGTGACACATACAAATACGAGACCAAAAGACCCGCCCCCCGGCCTGACGGTATCATCGATCCAACTCGGCCAGCCTCTTCTTCAGCTTCTCCTCCTCCGCACTCAGCTCTGCCAGTTGGGCCTCCCCCGCTAGGTTGGCAACCTCGACTTGGAGCGTGCGAGAAACGAGCTCCGTCCAGCGGGATTCGAGAGATGTCAGACGGGAGCCCGCTTCGGTCTTTCCCGGGTCGACAGAGGGACGCAAGTCAGCGGTCGAATTAAGCACCGAGGCCGCAGAAAGGGTGCGATGCGGGAAGATGAGCCGACTCACCTGCCCAGCCTTCCTCAGCCTGTTGATTTCCGTCGTCTGATCCTTCATCGCTTCCAACGCACGCTCGTATTCCGCCGCGAAGCCCTCTTGTTGGAAGTTGTGTACCCTCCAGGCGTTGGCGCCGTATTGCCGGAGAAGCTCAACGTTGGTCATCCTACGATATCGTGACCATGCCAAGGGGCAAAATGGACGGAGGGTGGGAGGAAGCAAATATTGGCGTCAGTTGCGAATCGGAAATGAACACATGTACGCCCGAGTAGACTCGACTAGGTACAACGGGTCGGCTCAAGGCCCAGAGAAAGGTCGCCGACAGCAGCATGCCCGGGTCGTACCCTCTGCCCGCCGTCTCAGACTATCGCGAACACAGCCACCCGGCTGATGCTCACCTCAAACCTTGATACTCTAGTTGTGCCTTTGCATTGTCTAATGCCTTTTTCCACTCTTCCTCCGAAGCGCCCTCCGGTGGCGCAGGCAGCTGGTATCGCGACGTGTCGATCGCCGCCAAGGGAGTGCGCGCCTCGGCCCGAGCGAGCTCAGCCTGGAGCAACTCGTTATCCTTGAAAAGCTCGGCGGTGCGTGGGAGTCTCGAAGTCAGCTCTTCCGGGTCCTCCTTTCGAGCCACGGCCTTGAGCTCATTCTGGATTTCCCTATCCACTCGCGCTCGGAGGCCTGTGAAATATGGGGAGGCACGCATGAGTGAACGAATAGGTGCGGCGGGGGTTCCGTCGCCTAGTCGAGCTTGCAGCCTCTCATAAGCGATAGAAATGCCTCGAACGCTCACCTTGGATGGTTTCGATCTCCCTGTCGTAGTACGGCAGGGCGTCGATGACCGCTTCTCGTGCCTCCGCCATCGTTCTGTGTTCGTCGTCGTCGTCGTCGTCGATCCGACGATCCGACCACGCACGGTCAGCCCGGTCAGTCGATGGGCTGCCGCAGCAAGCTACCCTAACCCTAACCCAAGCCCGTCTGCGTCCGGCCTCGGCCGCCCGAGATCGAAGCCGACCTCCTCGACCGCTCATCCTATCCTAGCCAGCGTCCAGCGTCAGCTCAGCTCGCCCAACGCTAAGCCTCCATTTCTCTCCATCTTCACCATGGCTTGCCGATCCGTGGCTCGCGTACTCCCTCGCTCCGCTATCTCTCTCCGCCCGGCTCCCGCGACCTCGGTCGCCCGGACGTCCTCCGCGGTCGGCTTCGTCGCCGGCACTCGTCGCGGCTTCCAGACAAGCTTCGTCGCTCGCAAGGATGGTGACAAGGGTAAGCGAATAGCGCAGAGGTCGTGTGATCATCCATGCAATAACAAAGGCAGTCGCTCGTCGCTCATGTCGCATCCATCTTCGTCGCTTCTGTCTCGTTCGCTCCCGCAGTCTCTCCCCACTCCCCCTACGCCGAGCCTGCGGGCATCAACCACGCGGAAAAGTTCGCTTCGGTCTCGGAGCCCTTGCACGACTACGGCGCCTACCTTGTCTCCTTGCTCCCCAAGTTTATCCAGCAATTCAGCGTGTACAAGGACGAGCTGACGCTGTACGCGCACCCTGAGGGCTTGCTGCCCGTTCTGCAGTTCCTCCGCGACCACACGTCTTGCCAGTTCAAGGCGCTCATGGACGTCAGCGGCGCGGATTACCCGACCAAGGCGCAGAGGTTTGAGGTGGTGTACCACATGCTCAGCATCCGTTACAACGCCAGGATCAGGGTCAAGACACACGCCGATGAGGTGTCTCCCGTGCCCAGCGCCACCGGTCTGTTCAGGAGCGCTGACTGGTGAGTCCACGCGCGGCAGAACGTCTCTCGGCGACCGTGGTCGATGAAGGTTTGGGTCAGAGAACGGAAGACTAACGAACATTGTGGCTCGCTCTTGTTCTTTTCTTTGCGTCATCCTTACAGGTACGAGCGTGAGATTTGGGACCTTTACGGCGTCTTCTTCACCAACCACCCGGACTTGTGAGTGACCTGACCATCGCTCAGCTGTTCTTCCTTCGCCCAGTGTTATCGTTCGCTCAACTTCTGTAATGTCACTTCCCCGCTTTTTTTTTCAGGCGACGCATTCTCACCGACTACGGTATGGATTTTTATCATTACTTATCGAATCGGTATCGCGTCGTGTATCTGCCGTGTACAGATGAGATTACGACGACTGATCACGCCCCTGTTGTCCTCCGTCTCTTCAGGATTTGAGGGACACCCGTTGCGGAAAGATTTCCCACTGACGGGGTACACTGAAGTGCGATACGACGAGGAGAGGAAGCGGGTGGTGTAGTGAGTCCCACAGTCTGCCGCGTGGTCGCTCCCTTTTCTTTGTACGGAGGTCGAGCAGGCCCTTGACACGTGTTCTTTGCATTTCTCCCTTGCGCTCCTTCCAGCGAGCCTCTCCAGCTCACTCAGGCATTCAGGTGAGCACGTACTCAACCGGCCAGGCTCGTGTGAGTCGACATTGACTCTCTGCCTTTTATCATCCCCTCCACGCATCCAGGAACTTTGAGGGCACGTCTCCGTGGGAACAGGTCGGTAGCGGCGTGGACGCGCGGCCCGAGACGTACAAGCTGCAGCCGCCGAAGGAGGAGGCTAAGAGCGAAAAGAAGTAAAGGACGGCAGCGAAGCAGGGAACGGGGGTTTCGCTGTACCGGTGTCGATCTAGATGGCTGCACATCATGTGTATACCTGTTCCCTTTTTTTTCTCTCGTGCGAGAGCATCACACACGCTCGCCTTGGAAATCCGTGCACGATGCGCTCATTGATACATAGACGTACGTTGCCCACGGTGTCGGGCGCCCGAAGCAAAGGAAAGCCGAATGGAGGGGGCAGGGTTTTGCCAAAACTGGACCCGCCCGTGTGAGCTGCGGTTCAAGTTTTGATCGCGTCGCGCTCCATCCAAGTCTCTCCTCTCGACGCTCTAGATACCCCTCCATTCCCCCCACGGTCCCCAGAGTGACCGGCACCGCGCCCACTCCTTCGCTTCACCTCCATCTCCCAGAGCCGGCCTACAAATCGGCAGGAAGGACGAGGGCGCAGCCAACACGGGAGATGAGCGGCGAAGGCACATCGGCTGCGACGAGTTCGACGACGGCTGACGGTGCCACCGACACCACCACCGGTGGCGGGCCCGCCTCCGTGCCTCTCCGGCCGTCTCTGTCAGCTGCTGAGAGCGCAACAGGACAAGGCCACTCATCCGGATTGATTGATACTGATGCAGGACGCACCGCACCCCCGACTTTAGAGGCTACATCGGCGACGACGACGACGGCGCCGGCGGTGGCCACAGGTGAAACCGCGGGCCCCACGACAGCTTCGCCTGTCCTGGAGTCCACTTCACCCACTGGCGCCGAGAACAGTCCGAAGGCCGCGGCAGCAGCAGCGACGGCTTCCTCGACTGCAAAAAAGTTCTCTTCCCTCAATGTCAACAGACGCTTCCTGGAGAAGGCAAGCTCGCCCGTCACGCCGCCAAGGGCCGCCGTCTCGAGCCCGGTCGCCCCTGCTGGTGAGACCCCCATCTGCTTAGGATGATGGATGGATGGAAGGCTGGCCATCACACGCTCTGCGCATTTCTTTTCTCACAAAGTCTCCCCCTTCCTTTCCTTCCTTCAGGACGTCTGAGCACATCCTCCCCGCACTCCCGCCTGGTGACGAGCAAAGTCTCCACTGGCACCACCTCTGCACCCGCTGGCTGGGCTCGTCCCGGTCCCTCATCTACGGCTGCCCCAACGCAGCCCGCCCACGGCGTCGCCAATGTCTCCTCTCCATCGCCCAACGCTTCTCCAGCTCTCGGCGCCGCCAATGCCGCTCCACGGCTCACGTCCATGGCTTCCGGGCACTCTTCACGCACCAGTTCACCCGTAGCTGGAGCGGCCGGTGCCGGCGGCGCAGGGCCTCGAGCGTCCCCCGGGCCCCTGAGCCAGCTGGCGTCGAAGGTGCGCACGGCGTCTCCAAGTCGCTCCGCATGGGGCGTCGTAAAGGCGCCAACTACGACCACCGTCGTGCCGAGTAAGGACTTCCCCACGGCGGCCGAGGCGGCCAAGGGAAAGCGAGAAAAGGAGGAGAGGGAGAAGAGGGAGGCGGCAGAAGCCGCCGCGCAGCAGCAGGCTTTGTTAAGGGGCTTGGACAGATTTAGGGGAACGGGACTGGATAAGAATGCGAGCCATTGGGATGAGGTGAGCCACGTTCCTACCCTTTGTTTACGATCGCTTCCCGTTGTTGTCTAGCTGATGATATCGTGGAGCTTGGGGTTTAAAGTTGTGGCTTGCTGACCTTTCCCCGTTATGTTCGCTCGCCTCTTGCATCAGATGGAGGATGAAGATAGCGGGTTTTTGGACGAGGTGGTCGAGTTTGGTGACGGCACGCAATACAAAATTCCTCATCACGAAGAGAATGAGCACATGGAAGAACCTCTGCCTCCACCGGCAGACGAATCCCGAGGTCCCCCTGTCAGCAAGGAAGATCGCTTCGTCGACGACTTTGACCGGAGCTGGCCGAGGAGCGGACATCCTCGTCCTGATGGACCCGCTGCCGAGGCCGGTAGTAAGGAAAGCCGCGTGGCCGCGCCGGATGGCGACGTACTGCCGCCGCCACGGGCGAGTCGCGAACCGCCTCCGCACGCCCCTGGACCGAGAGCTCTGTTCAATGAGAGGTCGAATCGTTTGGAGCCTAACAACGGGAGAGTCTCCGAATCGCCCGCAAATGTCTGGAATCGTCGACCGGCTCCGGGCCTTGGTCAAGTGCCAGGCTCAGACTTCCGAGGACGCGATCCTCCCCCACATCCGTCCTTCCATCTCCTCCGTCGCCCGTCCGGAGTTCATGATGCGCCCCCTCACCTCACATCTGTCGGCCAGCCTCCCGAGGCCGTACCATCCCCGGCATCGTCTGCGGCTCCTCGTCGACTCAGTGATGCTCGGCCCAACGAGGCCGGGCCTAGGCCTCAAGGCCGCCTGTTACAGTTCAGGCACGACGAGCCCCCGCACAAGGCTGGGACCCCCCAAAGCGACCCCGCCGTGGGCGCCCGGACGTTCCCGATGGCAGAGCCGGCGCGCTCCTCCGGTGATTGGCGGGCTGCAAGGGAACGGGATCGGGAGCCTCCGGCTCCGGTCGGCGAGCCACAGCGACCCTTACCCGTCGCTGGGCCCGGTGCGATCGCCGACGGTCCTCGTTCTGAGTCTCAACCAGCTGACGGACCCTCACGGCCTCCGCCACCAGCTGTCGGCGGGCTAAAGTCTTTCCTGTCGCCCATCGCCGCACAACAGAGTCTTCCTCAGCAACTTCCTCCGTCCGATGGCACGAACCGTCCCGGTCCAGGTTCGGGTTCGGGTTCGGGTCCGAGTGCTACCGGACCGTTCCCCCCGCCGGACAAGGAAGAGTTTGAGAAGATGCAGGCCAATGAGATGCATTCAGCTGCAGAGCGGGCGCGAATGCGAAGGCAGAAGGAAGAGGAAGAGCGGGAGGCGCAGAAGGAACGGGCGAGAAAGAAGGCTCTCGAGTTGGAGGAGAAGGCGAAGGCGCTTGCGGCAGGTGCTAAGGCGGCGGCAGAGACCCAGCCCAAGGAGCCAGCGAAGGCGCCTGTCCCCGCGAAAGCAGCGGAGGAGCCGGGTGCGGGGGCCGCCGCTGCACCACCGGCGACGTCCCCGTCTGTCAGATCCGCCTCCGTCGCTAACCAGGCAGCGGGGCAAGCTCGGCAGGAAGCTTGGAGACCAAAGAACGACCGTGGATCCGAAGCGGTTCTGCCTCCTCGTGACGTTGGCCGACCGCGAGAGTCGGACCTTCCGCGGTCGGGCGCGGCGGCCTTCCAACCTTCGCAAAGGCTTTCGCCGAGCTTTCAGCGAGATGAAGCTCATAGGAAAGAGATTCCGACTCCGCGGACGGGAAGCACGGGCCCCTCTACGCCAATACCACCACCGCCGTCGACTGGGCCCAGCTCTTCTTCGCGAGATGAGGAGCATCTTTCCTGGCGCAGAGCCGCCGCTCCAGTTGTCGCTTCTCCTTCGTCCAAGAAGACCCCAAGGGAGACTCCACCGCATGTTCTCACTCGTGCTGAGACGACCGTGCCGGTCGATCCTTCGACCCGGCCCGGCCCTGGCGAGGGTAAAGCGACCGCGCAAACCGTATCGCAAACTCCTGATCTCGGGCTTCGTTCGTCTCCTCCTACCGAAAAGCCGCCGACGTCTCCACTTACGTCTCCGAAAGTTTCTTTGTTTGCTCGGGTCGGCGGGCCGTCCAAGGCGCCCATGATCGACTCGAAGGAAGGCTTCAAGCTGTGCGAAATGTCCGTCTTGGATGATGTGATGACGCGCATCAAGGGAGCCATCGCGGAGGGAGGAAGAGCTCGCGAAGCTGCAACTGTTACCACCGCCCAGAAGGCCAAAGTGCCTCAGCTGACAAAGGCGAGTGACGTCGCCGGGCCCGACACGCCTACCACTACAACGCTCGATGGACAGGTTTCGTCGAAGAGCGGCCGAAAAGCTCGCATCGCAGATCCTCCCATATCACCTTCGGTGCCCGCTCGCCCTGTCCAGCCTAGCAGGATGATCATCATCAGTCCGGCCGACTTCAACATGTCGCGTCCCGAGCTTCCGCATTCGCCACGGCCGTGGAAAACGTACACGGTGAAGATCAACAAGCTTGCTTTGAACAAGCCTCGTCCACGGATTAGCGCTCGACAGCGCGCACTGTACAACGTGCCAGTTTGGCCGGTCCAGTTCCTGTCGTGGGATCCTCCCTCGGATTTGTCCAAGCGGACGCTCCAAAGAGACGACATGTTCTTTAAGAAGAGGTTCAACCGAGGCATCGTCATTTCGCCCGTCAATCTTCCTAAAAAGCGTATACAGCCATTCTCGACGCAAAACCTCCGCCAAAATCAGCCATCGACGGCTGCGAAGACGACGACGACGAACGGCGGAACTGTCCGGACGATTTCAACAACCGATTCCGGCTCGCGGACGTCGCCATCTGCACCTGCCACTACCGTTTCTCCCACTCTGAATATTCCCCGTCGTGGCCCCGAACGTGGTGCGCCGCTGCCTGGTCTCCTCGGACGTTCGCGGGCCCGTCTTCGCGCGCCTGAAGAGGGCTCTTGGCGTCGCATGGATTCTCTTCCTCCTTCTCCCCATAAAGCCGCTTCCGATGAAAGGGAGACGGCGACGACCGTGGTCACTGCAGAAGGAACGAGTTCGGACACGCCAAAAGTGCGTCTACCGTCGACATCACAGGCCAACGGAAACCTCAAGGGGTCAACTACGGCGATGTCGCCCTCGGCCGCGAGCGATGGGGAGTACAAGCAAGGCGATGGCTCATCCACGCTGTCTCCTTCGACGGGCACTATGAAGTCGAGATCGCGCCTCCGCACCGGCGAAGCGTTCGGTTTCTCGCGCGACGTCGGCGTTAAAGCTCAGTCTATCAACGCCACCACCACGGACGCTGCGACTTTCATGGTCTCTAGCGAGATCGAGAGCAGCGTCGTGGACGGTCAGGGTTCGGGTTTGCAGCCGGAGGCAGCTGATGGCTCCAAGTCGTTGACGTCGTCTTCGTCTCGGGAAGCCGGATCGAGCGTCGATGTGCTATCGAAAGGGTCCGGGGTTACTTCGGAAAAGGTATGCCGACATGTCCATCTGCGCTTCGCCCCTGTTCAGGAGCTCACGAGTTTGCATTCACCGTCTGTGCGCAGGTATCACCGGCGGCCAAGGAACCTGTCGTGTCCTCGACATTGGCGTCCTCGACGTGGGGACAATCCCCGCTCTTCCCTGTTCTCGAGTCGTCGTCGCAAAACGCTCCAGATCGCGATCATATCAAGAATGTCTGGTCGCAGCCGGCGGACACGAGGGTGACCAAAGTGGAGAACTCGCTGCGAGGGATCGCGGACGACTTCCCGTCTGCAATACCGTCGTCGCTTAACGACCTCAAATCGGAGGATATCGACCAAGGGACCGAGACCGCTAAGGCGGACGGTCTCGGCGACCGATTCACTCTTCCTCGATCGACGTCCGTGAGCGGCAACAACTTGATCTCGCCGCACGTCAACAGCGCTTCGACCGGCATGTCTGGCCCCCCATACTCTTCTCAGTCAATTTTATCTCAACAACACGCCGCACCCGGCGGCCCTTCCACTAATTCGAGCGGCGCCCACGGTCACCCGCATCGGTCTTTCTATCCAGCGCACTCCACAGCTCAGCACCAGCAGGGCTTCCTTTCGCCGGCATCGCGTACCCTTCCGTTTTCCACGGCCCCTCACGCACCAGCGTTTACAACCGCGCGCCCGCCGTCGTTGATGACGCAGTCTTCAGCGCCGCGGCCATTCAGTGCGTACTCCCCATTGCACACTCAGCAGCCGGTAACGGCGTCGCAGCCGTACGACTACTCGTCCGCCAGCGCACCGATGCAAATCTCGGCGGGGCTCTGGGTGCCACCATCGCCGGTCGGTCCTTACAACCGGCCGCTCGCGACGGCGACCGGCGGCTCTCCGGTGGTAGGACCGATGCAGCAAGCACCTTCGATAGCTTTCTCAGCTTCGGCGGCCGGTGCTCCTCCGTACCACCGGCCAGGGGCCCATGGATCCGGCAAACCGCCAGTGACGAACGCTTTCAAAGCGGCCATACACCCCTCTGCTCGACCCCCTCGCGGAGTCCCGCCGGGGGCGGCGTCGGGAGGATACGGACATGATCCTTCCGCAGCTCGACAGATGGGGCCAGGTCCGTTGGACTCGCCGCTGGTACCAAGGCCGGGCCCGGGCATGACTCAGTACGGGACGGCTGCACCGTACGGCGTGACGCCTGTCGCTTATCCTCACCACCACGCTTACCAGACCCCGGTCGGCGTCGGAGCGTATCAACCACAGCAACACCTGCCACCTCCTTCGCAGTACGGGCCCGGTCCTGTGCCGGGGGGAGCTGTTCAGGCGCCGGTGGGTATGATGGCCCCGCAGTCGGGGTATGGCGGCGGATTTGGTCGAGCTGGCCTGCCTCCTCCCGCTGGCAACCGGAGCCTGTGGTGAGGCAGGCAGGTGAGTAAGGGAAGGAAAGGGCGACGAAGGGGTACATCCGTGTCCCTCGTCGTCGTTGTTGTACACATGCGAGCACGTCACGCTGCTCATTCATTACGAACACCCAGCAACCGGGCCGGGTCAAGTCAGGTTCGAGGTCCCTACATAATCCTTCGTCTTTTCCTGTCGTCCCTACGTCGTCCTCGCCACAAGTCCGTGTTCCTTCCTCGACGACGTTGCCAGCCTTGGTCCTTTGGCGCCCGCGTCCGGCCGAATGTCTTCCTTCTCCTTGTCCTCCTTCCTATCTTTCTTGCATGTTCCATCCATTCACCGATTCATTCTTCGACTCGTCCCGTTCGCGTCCCGTGTACGATCTCTTTCGTCTCGTCTTTTAACCCTTCCCGCAGCCGCATGCCATGAACGAGCGGGAAGAAAAAGAGAAAAAAAAAGTGGCGGCCGTGGAATGACCCTGCCGCTAGGGGAAGGCAAGGACGCGCTTGTGCAGTGCTTGAACTCCGGGCAGGATACACAACAGCCAGGCAGGTCGGCATGGGGCGAGGTGAAAGGGCGCACACAAACCGAGCTCGTACAAATGAAGGCGGCGAGGAGGATTTTCCCGCTGCTCTGTCTTTCTCTCCGAGTCGTCCGACACTCTCGTCCTCCGAGCCAACCAGTCCAGCCATCGAGCGAGCGATCGATGCATCGGTGCTCCTCCCCATGCGTGCCGTGGGGCGTCAGTCGTGGCAGTGGGCGACACGCTGGAGTCTGCTTCGGAGCCATCCTTCCATCTATCTATCTATCCGTCTGTGTGTCTGTCTGTGTGTCTGTCTGTCTGATGCAGAGGTGTCCTGACAAGCTGTCGCACCCGTAAAGGGAAGGGAGGGAAGGAAGGAAGGAAGGAAGGAAGGAAGAGGTGAGAGAGCAAGCGAGTCGTCGTCGATCGAATACGCTCGTTTCGTTCGTTCCTTCGTTCGGCATGCTCGTCGTGCTTAGCCAACCGGGTGGGACTGGGCGTGAGCGGGTGGATGGATGGATTGCGACGAAATGAGTGAGGATGGAGTTGGTTAAAGATTGTGGAGGCTAAAAGAGGAGGAAGGGAGGGGAAAGATAAGGCTACAGTGAAGACTAATGGGAGAAGGGCAGAAAGGAAGAGAGAGGAAAACAGAAGAAGGACGGGGGGGGCGACGGTTCGCCTGGTGGTGGCTACCCTGCCGGCCGAGCCGAGGCAGGACGGATGGATTGGATGCGGAGGATGGGGAGGAGAGGAAGGAGGAGGGTCCTGTGAAGTGATCAAGTTCGGAAGGTCTTTTAGAATAGAAGGAAGCGCAATGGGACACCGAACCGACCCGCGCGCATCTGACAGCCCGGGCTGACTTGACGGGCGCGAATGTGGAGCCCAAGACAAACAGACGAAAGGGCTCATGGGGAAGGCGAGTGGGGTAAGGAGGGAGGAGGGAGAGCGCTTTGAAAAGGAGTCGGTCGGTTGGTTCGTCCTCAGCCAGCGTCGGACGAAGGACAAGGAAAATAAGATAAAAAAAAAACAAAAAAAAGGGCTCCGGGCCCGGTGTTTTGGGTAGAGTCGGGGTCGGTCGGAATTTGCGTCCGCCCCGTGCTCGGTCTACGCTAGCGTTTCTCCCCGATCACGCGTCTAATAAGCGGCGGCGGAGGCGGGGGCGACCTCGCATGCGGTGCCGTTGGACGAAGGCGCAAAGCCGTTGCGGCAAGAGAGGACGCGGCACTTTCCGACGTCGCAGCTCGCATGGACGACGTTGGTGATGGCGAGACAGTTGTGGCCCTCGGCCGTGGAGGCGCAGCCTCCGCAGCTCTCGAGCTCCTCGTCCGGGTTGACGCACTCTGCGGTGGCGGAGCGCGGCGAGAGTGGGTGGACGCCGGCGAGGAGGGCGTGGCGCGCCTCGAGACCGCGGATCGAGGGCGGCGGGGAGACGGGGCAGGCGAGCAGGCCGCGCGGGCAGAGCGAGGCGTCGAGGGCCGTGGTTGGGTGCGAGAAGGGCATCTGGCCACGGCGCTGGACCTGCGAAGACGATAATGGATGGCCGGGCGGGTTAAGCGCGTCCCAGAGGTCACAACAGAGTCGACCGGCCGGCAGCCGGTTGGCCAGATGGCCTGGCCGTCCGTTTGCTCCGCGTCCACTCACCTCCCCTTCTTCCTCGTCCTCATCGCGCTCCACGTTCGCACGAGCAGTGACGGCGCTGGCAGCGGGAGCGGCGGCTACGCCGCCGTCGACGGCGCGCCTCCCGGCGCCATGGCGGTGGTGCTTCTTTCCGAAGGAGCCGCTAGGCGTCGGACGGCGGCCGGTCGAGTCCGTCATTGCGCCGCCATCGGCGGCGTCGCGCTTCCGGTTGCCATTTCCGACCTTGTCGTGTTTGCCGTGCTTCTTATGATGTGCGGCGCCGCTGGCGGAGGGGAGGTGAGCGAATCCGCCGTCGGGCACGTCGCGCTTCCGGGAGAGGAGGCCGCTGGGGACGGGCGGGGATTGGTGGTGGTGGTGGTGGTGGCGCTTTACGGAGAAGGAATCGCCACCTTGGCGGGCGGCAAGACCGCTGGCAGAGGGCAGATCGGCGAGGCCGCCGTCGACGCTGGAGCGCCTCATGCTGGCGGGCAGACGGTCGTCGGTGGCGTAATCGTAGCCTCCGGCGGTGCGGGCGCGACGGCGCTCAGAGATCCACGAGTCGTCCGCGTCTACGTCGCGGAAGTCGACGGGCAGGCCGCGGGGCTCTGCGACGGCCGCTTGGGCTTGCGCCTGAGCTTGGGGGGCGGCGAGGGTGAGGAAGAGGAGAGCGCCGAGGGCGACGAGGAAGGGGGAGAGGACGCGCGTCATCGTGAGTCAGTGGCGGAGTCGAGGGCGAGGGTGAGGATCTAGGGACAGTGACGAGATGGATGGAGAGGAATGGAGAGAAGAAGAGAGAAGATGTGAGCGGCGCGGCAGGCGCGGCGGTGATATGGAAAGAAAGGATGCGGGTGTGAGGACCAGCTCTACGGTCGGGTTGAACGGGGGGTAGGAGGAGGACAAAGCAGGGGAAGGCCGGCGATGGCGGTCGGACGTGGCTGGAAGGAGGAAAGGGAGGAGGCGAGAACGAAGGGGTGGTGTTAAGAGGGGACCGGGGAGGAGGGAACGCACAGAAAGGCAGGGCAAGAAGGGGACCGTCGGCGTGAACGCGTTGGACGGTGCCGGCGGCAGTGGCGGTCGCCCTCCTTCCCTGTGTCTGTCCGTCCGTCGGCGCCGTCCGGTCCGGCCCGTCGGGGTCATCCACGAGGGGCTTGGCCGGCTGGTGGGTGAGCAAGAGAGAAGGTGAGCGGAGGAGGGAGAGGAGACGAGTCGACAGGACGATGGAGCTAGAGACGCCGGCGGAGGGCGCGAATGAGATGGTTAGCGCATAGGAGAAACAGCTGACCGAGTCTGACGACAAACGACGACGATCCGCGCGAGCTGGTCCTCCTTGCCTTGCCTTGCCATCTAATCTGTGCTCGCCATCGTCGTCGTCGTCGACGCTAATCTCGGCGAGGAGCGCGAACGACGACCCCAGTTCGGAACGAATGTCTGGCCTAAGCCTCGGGTCCAACCCACTTCGAACTCTGCCGCATTATTCCATCATCGCCATTCCCCCCGCAGCCTGCCGCAGTTGCTGGCGGCTTGCAAAAATGGAAGGAAAGAATGGAGGCGGCCATTGCTCGATCGCGTTGCATCCATTTGGTGATAGGATGGGATGGTGAGCACGACGGCGACCGAGATCCGTCGTCGTCCCTCCGTCTCGTCCTCGGTCGACGACGACGATAACGATGACGACGACGCAGGTCCGCGGCGTACCTGCCGTGCTGCGCAATGTCTGCGCAGCGCAGACCATCCCGCAATGCAATGCAATGCAATACAATCTATGCAAGCTCCCGCCGTTCCATAAGAAAACATCACTCTTCTCGCTCATGTCCGGCGGGAACACGCCGACCGATCCTGGCACAACGCACGCCCGACGCGTGTGCTCCGACCGACCGACCCAAACATCCTTCTCGAGCCAGAGACAATGTCTGGCCGGGAACGGGCCTGCCCGAAAAGGAAGCGCGCCCGGTCCGAGCGAGCCTTTCCTAGTTCATTCCTTCCTTCCTTCGTTCGCTCGCTCGCTCATTCGTTCTTTCGTGCGTTCATTCATTCCTTCCTTCGCTCGCCCGCCCGCTCGTTTATTCCTTCCTGGAATCGACCCGTCGGCGTGTCGACCGTACTCGGTCACTCGCCCCGCCCTCGGGCCCCAGCATGACGACACGCGACGCGTCATGGAAGCGTCGATAAGGTCACATCCGCGTCTGCGAGGCGACCGTACTTCCCCTCTTTCTTCTTCCCTCTTCCCTCTTCCTCTCTCCACGCACTTTGCAGCGCACCTCAATGCGCCGCCTTCTCTTCCCCGACCTTGCCGGCCGCGACGACGATGCCGTTGAGCTCCTTCACCACCTCCGCCTCCAGCTCGCGTAGCCTCTCGTCGTTGTGCCCGATGAGCGAGACCTCGACTGCGTGCGTGCGCCGTGCGGGACGACAGGGACGGGATGGGATGCGTCAGCTCCGCTTCGCTCCAGCGTCCAAGGCACCTCGTTCTTCCCGACCCGACACGCTCACCTCCTCGATACATCTTGGGATAGCTGCCCACTGTCGGCCACGACGGGCGAACATCACAAGCAGAAGAGCGCTCGAGTCAGCATCCACTTCTCCCAAACGGACGAATGAAACGAAACGTCCACACACCTCTCACGCCCTCCTTCTTCACCCTCTCCTGCAAAGCCCCCAAAAACGGCGCAATGTTGCTCTCCGGAAGGTCAGTGTGGATGAGCCTCCGGAACGGCTTCATACCCCCCGGTTGGAGGGGGATGTAAGGCGTCAGGTCGGTGAGCAGGCGCGTGAAGAGAGACGGAACACCGGGCAGGATGCACAGCTTTCCCCTCAGGCGCACCACCGGCACCCATAGTTCGGGAGACACGAATAGCACTTCGGCGTTCTGAAACAGCGGGCCGTGGTGAAGGGGATCGCAACAGCTTCGCTTAGCATGTCGGCGAGCAGCTCATCATGCCTTTCTTAGGCGGACGGCTCACCTTCGGGAATAGAGCCATGCGCTATCGTCCGAACGCCAACAGACAACGAAGCCATGAATCGCAAAACCAAAATTTAGCCCACAACCGATGCCGTTCGGACGTTCTGGGCACGGAAACAGCGAGCCCACCTTGCGTGCCGTCGCCTGCTCCCCCGTCTGCTCGCCCAGTTCCTTGTACCGATGCGAGATCATCACGCCCATCCGTCGCAACGTTTCTTCGTTGTACTCCAGAGGCATCTGGTCAAAAGCCTTGGCCAAGGATTCGTATGTTATGTCGTCGTGCGTCGGGCTGTCGGCCAAGGCGGAAGAAGATCAGCCCGTCTCTCCCTCGAGATCCGAAGAGCCGCATCACCTTCTCCACTCACCCAATTCTGCGCCGAGGGGCGGGCGTTCGGAGTAGAAAAGGTCCAAAGAATAGACGGCCGTCCGTCGTCAGCAGCTTGCTCGTCGCTCCTCGCGCGCTCCTCGCGTTACTCACCCTCCCGAAGTGACCACAAAGTCATAGTTCTGAACCATGCGCCTCGCAGCTTCGGCGCTGCAAGCGTACAAGCCAGGTTGCATTGGCGCCGAAAAAGACGACGTCAGTGACCTCCACACCAGGACGACGGGAAAGCGGAAGCGAGAATGGCAGGCTCGCTCGGGAGCGATGAAAGGGATCGGTATTCTACTCACATTTCGTCCTCATCGTCCGCGATCACCTCTATGCGCTTCAACTCGATTCTAAAAACCGCGACGTGCGCCCGCGGGCCGCACACGACCGGGACGGGCGGAACGGATGAGCACGCGCTCTCGTTCCTTGCCTCACCTCGCCTTTCTAGCGACCTGTGAGCGCTCACCCGAGGTCGAAACAAAACTTGGCGAAAAAATTGGAGTCTGTAAAGTGGTGATCAGAAGCGGCGCAGGTGGAGCGAGCGTGAACGACGAGCATACGACGGCGCCGAACGACGACAAGACCCGCTGCGCTTCCTCCCTCGAGTCCCCCGAGTTCCCCACCCCCGAAACACCGCACCGCGCGGCCACTCACTCGTGTCCTTCGTCTTGCCGTTCAGCACCTCGTCACCGATGATCAAACACGCGGCCGTCTTTACATATTTTCCTTCCCCTAAAGGGTTCTTCTTTGGCACCGCGCTCCTTTCGAACCTTGGCGGAGCGTCGGTCGCGGTCGTCGAGGCGGACATGGCGAGGAGGGGCTGGCGAAGCGTTGCTGGCCCTGATGGTACCGGCGCGGCGACTGACCTTGCGAAGCGGTGCTGACTAGAGAGACGGAGATGGTTTGCGAGGGAGCGAAGGCGGAGCGAGGGAGCTGACATGGAAAGGCGGACGCAAGAAAGCACGATCCAAGGTCGCGAGAAGAAAGGCCTCGCGGGACGTCGCCCGTCTGTTACCACTCGAGTAGCACTCGATCGGCGCATGTGAGCTCGCCGAGGATCCGATCAGCCCGATCACGCAAGAGATATCGCTCATTGCGACCACACTCAGATACCACTTAGCTGTCCCTTCGACCATCATGACATGCGACAAGTAGGAAAACACATTACTCCACCGGCTCGTAAAAGGTCGTGCAGGGCGTGCGATGTGACGGACAGACGAACGAAAGAAGAAACAAACATACGGACAGAAAGAAAAACGCAGGTCGACGCAGTCTCTCAACGCACCCCCCCCCTCCCCTTATCGACGACATCCTTACTTCTTCCCGCACACCCCCAACCCGCCCAGTCCTCCCTCTCTTCGTCTCCGTCCCATCGACACTCAGGCCCACCGTGTACGAATTCCTCTCCGAACCATTTCTTGAGCATCAAGCCGGCCACGTTCCGAGCCGACACGGTCTCGGTCTCCATCGTCGACACCAGTCTTTCCAGCGCGTTGACGAAGTAGAGGTTCTCGTCTGGGACGAGAGGAGCAAAGGTGGTCGTTGGGAGCAGTCTGTTATGCGATACGACGCAGGCCGGGCGGGCAAGAGAGCGAAGGCTTCAACGTTGGCGCCCTCGAATGCGAAGACGAGATGAATCGAGTCGGCCCGCAGCAATCAGACTCACTTGGGATAACTGTCCCACTCCTTCCTCAACGTCCAAAGCACATTTCCCTCGCCAAAGAGGTCCACCAGTTTCTCATCCGAGATGCGCTCGGGAGAGAAGATTTTTACAACGTGCTCCGCAGCAGCGGCGCTCGCGTCGGCCGGCGTGGAGCCTTTCGTCTTGCCCCTGCCGAACACTCGTCGCCACCATGGCAGTTTTCCTTTCGGAAGCGTGGATGTGCCCCCGTCGATGGTGGTGTTCCAACCACGCGGAAGCTCAACGAGGCTGGTACAGGTGTGAAGCCGAGGGAGAAACCGATCAGCAGTGAGAGGGCTGGGAGTAAAGGAACAGCGACTAAGAAGAGCTCACTAGTTCAAAGAGTTGAACTCGAGCACTGGGTCCGCGTTCTTATTCGCTTCAACACCTCCATCCTCCTCTGTCTCCTTTTCCTTAGCCTTCCCGTCATGACGCCTCATTCTCTCATAAGTCGTCAGAACCGTCTTTGGCACCGCGGTCTTCTTGCTAAGACCGAAGTACTCCGGTTGCGGAGCGGAAGCGTTGGTGACGAGGAGAGTGACGTGAAGGTGGACGAAAGGGTAGACGGGGATGTTCGCGTGCGAGTTGAGCAGCGTGATCCCGGAGTTGTGCCACGGCGTCGCCAGCACGACCGCGTCGTAAAGAGCTCCTCCGCGCCCGCTTCGCGTGCCGACCCACCACCTAGGCTCCGCCTCCAAACACCTCATGTCGCCCGACCGCTTCGCCGCCATTTCCGCCGCTTGCAGCTCGGCGCGGCTCGCTTTGCCCGCAGCGTAGGCAGCCTTGATGGAAGGGAATTTGATGAGACCCGTGACCTCGCCGTCGAGTCCAAAGCGCACCTTGGAGCCGGAGCGGACGAGCATCTCCTCGAAGATGCGGTAGTTGCCTTCCGCGACGGCCGAGGCGCCACTGGCGGCCATAGAGACCATGCCGCCCATGGCGTGGATCACGTCGACGTTCGTGGCGTAGTTAACCCTGACATTGGATGCGAGGGAAGGGAATACAGATTCACTTCAAGCCAGCGCAGAAACACACTCCAGAAACTGACCGGCCTCACCTAGTCGCTGCCTCAATGATCTCCTCAATGAAAAGGATCGAGACGCTGTTTTCATATAGCCAGTTCTGCGCCTGTCGTCTGTAAAGTTCCGTAAAGTTGAGTGCTTCGGCAAAGTCCTCGACTGTGTTCCAAGGAAAGTGTGGCTTGGAACGCTTGTGCACGAAGGAAGGCTTGTAAAGGGACAGGAAGGCATCGGTGAGGCCTTTGACGCTGTAATGGACAAGGTCAAACAATTGAAAAAACAGCGCCAGAATAAGCTCTAGCATGTTCGACAATACGGACAGACATCATAAGCTCAGAAGCTTACAGATTGCGCGTCGTCACAGGCGAGTAACCGTATCGCCAGAAAAGCTTGCCCACTGGAAGTTCAGAGCAAGGATGAGCCTCCCCACGCTGTCTGTCTCGTAATAAGGGTAACAGTTGCAGGCAACTCACTGTCCCACCAGCCGAGCCCTCCGGTCTCCTCATAGACGAACTGGGAGCCGTCCCAGACGCCCATAAGACTATCGGGCTCGTCGATTCCGCGCGAGGTGATAGTTAGATTAAAGTCCTAGGAGCGCGGACAAGCGCAAAGAGCAATATGTGATGCAACAGTATGAGCAAATAGCGTACGCAGGAATTCATCGGCATGGCTTTGCCTCTCTTTCTCCTCGTCGCTCACCTGTGCGGCCCTCCAGAGATTCCTGTTGACCTCCACGAAGATGCTTGCCCCGAGCTCGATCGGGCGAAGCCCCTTCTTCTCTCCCTCCTTTCCGTAGGGATATACTACGCCAGTCCTTCCCCCAATCCTGCCCTCTTCCTTCTCATACAAGGTAATCTCCAGCTGACGATCTTCAGGAAGGGGCTGGTTGGCCTTAGAGAGGAAATAGGCAGCCGAAGTGCCACCGGCGCCGGCGCCTACAATGGCTACACGCTTGTATGGCTGATGGCCAACTGAAGGAGACACTCGAGCGGGGCCGGGGATGAAGGGGAACTGGCCGTTCTGTTGCAGTGGACCTTGGTAGAAGCCTGCGGGGAGAAGGAGAATGAGAGAGCCAGAGTCATGAGCATCTTCTGTGTCGCTTCCACTTTCAAACGACCGGTTCGCTGGACACCCACCCAGGCCGTCAGCAAGAGCCAATTGCGCTGTAAGCACAAGGCACAGACATCCCTGGAGAATCTTCATCACGATGAGGCGTCGAAGCTGCAACTGGTGTACAGCGGTGTAGGAGGACGTCGAAGGTGCGCCCCATGGAAGCGGAGATGCATTGGTGCTGCGGCAGGCACGATCGGCGTCCGTAGCGGGCCTGTAGGATACGTCATACGCACGTGCCTCCCGCGGTAGAGGCTGAGGCAGATGGTCAACGTTCTGGTAAGGAGGACGCCCAGAGAAGGAAGTTACGGCTCCTTTCCTGCCTCAGTCGCCCCGGCGCTCGGCCTTCCTAACCAAGCTGACACCGCCCTCTTTCGCCGTCGCAGCGGCACGACATGCGAAAGATGCGAGCACTGCCATGTGAGAGGCGAGATTGGGGGGTGCCCGAGACGGACGGCCCTGAAGGATCGCTCGTCCCGCAGTCAACCATCAAACAGGAGCTTTGTATTCTCTCTTGGAGAGACGCTTGCGAGCCAACGAAGGACGAGGTAGCGATGGCTTCCCCAGGACGCACTAAGTGGAAAAAACGGCAGTGGAGAGAGAGCATGAGCGTCCAGGGAGCAGCCTGGCCATCTCCTATCACGAGCTTCTTCCCACGGGCCGGAGTTGGGGGGACGATCGATCCAGTCACGTGCTTGTGTCGTTGCCGAGTGCCAGCTCCAGCTTCTTCTGGTTCGCGTCAGTCGCCGTCGCAGTCTGTCCTCCCAACCAGCAACGTACGGCTCGACATTCGGACGAGCAATTTGCGTTCGTCAGCTCGTTCAGCATGGCCGCCATGCAGGCTACCCAGGGAAAGCCGACCTTGCGCGACGCCCAGCAGTCTTCGCTCCTCAATCTTCTCAACCTCAATCAGCCCTCCTCTTCCGCTTCGTCCTCTAGTCTTGCCAAGCCCCCCGCTTCTTCCGCGGAGAAAGACGTGTCCACAGCGACACCTAGTGGCCCGCCCGTGTGGAAGGTGCTCATACTTGATAAGGCCAGTCAGGATGTGCTTGCGACTAGCTTGAAGGTGCAGGATTTGAGGGAGCAGGGCGTCACGTTGCACATGTGAGCCAGCAGGCGGCCCACTTTCCTCAGTTCGAATTGTGTCTCCGACGCTGGTTCGAATGACTGCTCGCCATTCTTTTTGATTTATATAGGCAGCTGCATTCGGATCGCCCCGCTTTGCCGGACGTCCCTGCTATCTACTTTGTGTCTCCGACGTTGGACAACGTCAAGCGAATCGCACAAGTGAGGCTGTGAAGGAGCGTCTTCTCCTATTGTTCTTCAAGCTCATATACTCGTTCTGTCTTTGTCTTTTCCCTTTTTCAGGACGTTGCCAAACCTCTCTATGAATCGTTTTACATCAACTTCACCTCCGCCATCCCCCGCTCTGTCCTGGAAGAGTTCGCTTCTCTCGTCGCAAAAGACGGCACGGCCGACCTCGTGGAGCAGGTGTATGATCAGTACCTTGACTATGTCGTTCTTGAGTCTCAGCTTTTTAGCCTCGTCTCTCCGTGGAAGAGCGGGACGGGTGCGGCGTCGCTCGTCCTGAAGGGGGACCTGCAGGCGGTCGATGCGGGACAGGAGGGGAGGACAACGTACGAGAGGCTTAATGATCCCAAGGCGGATGAGCAGATTATTGAGGATGAGGTGGATCGTATTGCGAAAGGATTATTTAGCGTCGTCGCAACGATGGGTAAGTACTCTGCTCTAGCCTTTGAAAGCTCATTATGATCTTATGCTCATTACCGTCTTCGACTTCCTGCATCTAGGCCGAATGCCAATCATCCGTTCGCCTCGAGGGAACGCAGCGGAGATGGTCGCACGCAAGCTGGATGGCCGTCTGCGGGACCATGTGTTGGGCTCGCGAGGGCGAGAGAACTTGTTTACGGACGAGAGCCACGGTTTCGGCGGTCAACGACCACGTGAGTTCTACCGACGCTCATCTTGCCGTCAATTGTGCCAGCCCACTGATACCCTTTCCCGGCTATGTCTCACATCTTGCCGTCCCGACAGTTCTCGTTATTCTCGACCGGAACGTCGATCTCGTCCCTATGCTCTCCCACTCCTGGACGTACCAAGCCCTCGTGCATGACGTCCTGGAGATGTCGCTTAATCGGGTCACCGTCGAAGCTCCTGAGGCCGGCAAACTGCAGAAACGATCCTATGACCTCGACTCGAAGGATTTTTTCTGGGCCAAGAACGCATCCAGCCCGTTCCCTCAGGTGGCGGAGAACATCGACACGGAGCTGAATAAGTACAAACAGGATGCGGCGGAGATTACGAGAACGACTGGCGTGAGCGATATGAACGATGTCAGCCAACTGTCAGTTTCGTCTCAAACCTATCCTACTCGATCGTACTTCGCGCTTTACTTACCTTGGATCGCACTTTGATTTTGGCCACCAGGGATTTTGGCTCCAACGCGGCACACCTTAAAGCTGCGATCACGGCGCTTCCTGAGCTGACGGCTCGAAAGCAGACACTGGATACGCACATGAACATCGCCACGGCCCTCCTTCAGGGTATCAAGGCTCGAGGCCTTGATACGCTCTTCCAGCTTGAGGAGTCGATCACAAAGCAGAACAAGGCGACCATGCTCGAGACGATTAAGGACCAGGAGATCAGCAAGCCCGAGGATAAGCTTCGGTTGCTCATCATCTACTACCTTTCCGCACCCGATAGCGCGCTATCCAAGGAGGATTTGAGAGAGTTGGAGCGGGTGTTGAGCGAGCAGGGGGCGGATTTGAAGGCTTTGCAATATGCCAAGAAGTAAGCTTGCTTTTCTTTTCTGTAGATGCTCGACCATTTGGGCGACGAATCCCCCTCCCCTCCTTTTCCTACACGCGTGTCTGATGACCGCTCGTTTCTTTCTTGTCTTGCCTCCAAACAGGGTCCGAGAGTTTACTCGCATGACGATGCTCGCCGCTGCGCCAGCAGCGGCACCGATCTCCACATCAGGTGGCGAGCTCTTCCGCGGCTTCAGCTCGCTGAGCAACCGTCTCACGGACCGATTGAAGGAAGGAGGCTTTGACAACCTGATCTCCGGCGTTAAGAACTTCTTGCCCGCACAGAAGGACCTGGCTGTCACAAGGCTCGTCGCTTCGCTCATGGACCCCGCCACCGCCTCCACGCAGGCCTTGCAAGACACGGACGACTACTTGTTCTTCGACCCTCGGCAGACTCGGGGTAGCGCCTCGGCAGTAGGAGGTCGAACGGGCACGGGCGGTGGCGGTGGTGCGAGGAACCGACAGGCATACCAGGAGGCCATCGTCTTCGTCGTGGGCGGGGGCGGATACGTGGAGTACAGCAACCTGCAAGAGTACGCCGCAAGGGCGTCCGTGTCTAGCTCTGGAGCCGGCGGGGCGCCAAAGACCATCACCTATGGCAGCACTGAGATCGTCGCACCGAGCGCTTTCTTGAGTGCTTTGGCCAGCTTAGCCTAGAGAAGCGACGGCGGGCGTGATGTCGTCGTCTGTCTGTATCTCTTATTGCGATGAACCTCCCGACCATACATACCCCTCTTTCGCCCTCAGGCTTTCCATTTTTTCCGCCGAAGAAAGGGCCGTTATGCGTCCGAAAAGGAGACAAGTTGATCTATATACGGTCTTGCGGGGTATGCCTTTGCACAACGCCAGGGAAACTTGTCGTTGAGTCGAATGCAAAGGAAGAAGGAAAGGGTGCTTGTAGCGCGTTCGCTTCGATTTCAGCAAATGGCCTTTACGGAAGGGTCGCTGAGGCCTATGGGTACTCAGATAAACGTTCAGGTGACGGTAGACGACAAAGGCTTCCTCACTTCCTATGAATCGGATCGCCGGTCTCGCACCGAGTGAAGGTGGATATCAAGGACGGAATCGTCAGTTTCATGACAACAAGGCCAGAAAGGATCGTTGCGACCGGAGTGGCCAGCAACGAAATTTACAAGCTGCAGGGAAGGGCCTGTCAAGTTCCCCAACAACCCTACTAACAGTGATCCTCACGGTGACGCCCGTCACGTGCACCCATAGGAAACCCCAATTGGGTCGCATCGCCGCCTACGTCCGGGCGCCGCAGCCGCTGCTCGGGTGCAAGCACGCGAGCCTAACTCGGCGTTAGCATCATCTTCCGCACATTGCCAACGTCTGTCATCTTTCTCGTTTACGCTCGCTTGCAACACTCCCACACAATCCGTCTGTCCTTCAACATGGCGTCCGCAGCGGGGTCGAGCAAGTTCCAGGCATTCTTGAACCACCCAGCTGGTGAGTGCGCGCAGGGCATGGCGAGATGTCTACATCTGCAGGTCGGACGTCGTTGTGGAGGGTTGTGGAGGCCCGAGCTTCGCCATCAATGCCTACGGAGCTGCACCAGTTGTCTGCGCTGCTTGAGAGCTTTTAACTCACCCGTGGGGCTTTTTGGACTCGATACGTTCTCGTGTTGTCTTTCCCTTTCTCGTCCCAGGTCCTAAGTGAGCTTTTCTGGCTGGGCGACCGCCCTATCGAAGTCGTTTTTAGAAGGGAACTGCAGAGGCTTATCCCTTCCCTCATCATTCTCATTTCCTTCGGCGAACATTGCTCAGGACCGTCTTCTTCTGGTGAGCCACTACCTCTCTCCCTCCGTAGCGTCTTCGCATCTTGACACTATATCTCACCTCCTTGGCCCGGTCTGCTCGTCCTAGGGCTCCTCTCATGAAATGGTGCCTTGTCCTTGCCGGTGTCAAGGATCTCAGTCGACCGGCCGACAAATTGAGCGTGTCGCAGAACGTCGGTGAGCGTCGTGGCCACCGAGTCCCCGTTGAGAATTTGATCCTTCTTTCGAGCGTCGGGTTCAAGCTCATCTCTTCCTGTGATGTACCTTTATTGTCGGTGTTTCAAGCTCTGAGCTGCACGGGCTTCATCTGGGTGCGCTATTCGCTCGTCATCACACCCGTCAACTATTCTCTTGCAGCCGTGAGTAGTCATTTCTACACGACACAGCGCTTCTTTGACGTATCTCAGACGTATCTTGGTTTCTATTCTCCTCTCTTCTGCCGTTCCACCTCATCACGTCAGGTCAACTTCTTCGTCGGCTCGACTGGTCTGGCGCAGCTCTACCGCATCTGGGAGTGAGTAGTCTGACCTTTACCCTTGTCTTCCTCGACGCCTGTCTTACACCACATCGTCGTCTCGCCCCTGCAGCCACCAGCGGAAGCTGGGCGCCGTTCCTGCCTCACCAGCAGCCGCTCTTACCGCCACCACCACCAAGGAGGCGGCCAAGATCTAGATTCAGAACGGTCTCATCGTGGCGGTGCGATGCATTGTTCCCTCCCTTCTGCACGTCTATTATCTCCCTCACCGGTATGTACACTATCATCCACAACCCTGGGAACTTGGAATATAGCTCCGATTGCGGAACCACAGCGTTCGCCTGGCAGTAAAGGTTGCTACAGTCGCACGTCTATTCGTGATCTTTCGGTTTCGAAGTTGGCTTCGTCGCTACCATTTGGCGTGGTAGGAAGGCGAGAACTCGATGCGCAAGTTGGCCTGGTAAAGTTCCCAAGGTGGGAGTACGTTCAGCTATTAAATAAAGATGTCCCCCAATTCCCCCCTTCCCTCCCCCTTCGACTCCCAGTTCATTGTAGCCGGTGTTGTCGGGGCTATGTAATGTCCGACCCTCGCTTAGAATACGCAGGGTGGGTGGACAATTCAACTCCCTGATGGCTCCACACGCACCTCGAGCACATACCCAGTCGAGGCAGCTAGATAAATGAGCAGTACCGTCTTTCCCTAACGCTACCTTCCTTTCTACCGCCGCCCAACCGTACCAATCTTGCTACTCTTGCAACCCGTACCCGTCGGCCCTCACTTCCCCCTTCTCATCGACGACGACCTTGAGCCCATCGTACGCGGGGCGAATCCACACTCTCCTCTCCCCGTGCCACTTGTCGCCTCCGGAGGACTCCGACCCGGGTACAGATGTCGGTGTTAGCGGTGCCGAGGCGTCTTGAGCTGCTACGGCCGAGAGCGCTTTTTCTCGAAAGGCCAGCGCGTACGAGTCCGGTTCGTCCTCATCCCCCTCTCCGTTTCCGCCCGTCGTCGCTTCCCCAAAAGCTTTACAAGCCGTGACCCAATCCCGATGCGTTTGCTCATGCGAAAAGCCAACGAAGTACGTCTTCTTCGCTCCCACTCGACGGGAGGCTTGTACGGCCTTTGCGACCCCGAAGTGGGAGGTGTGGGAGCGAAGTTTGAGGCAGTCCAGGATAAGGAGGGTCGTTGTCGGTGGAGTCCATGTTGAAGGGCGCGGTGACGAGGCGTCGGGAATAGGGGAACAGGGCCTCGTCAGAGCGGTCGGTGTGTTGGAAGGCCCGGTGGGCGTCGCGGTGCCCCTCGCTCGCGCAGTGTCATGCTCCATCAGCGCGTCCACCCTCCCCTTGGCTTGTGCGAACCAGCCCTCTGGAGCGCTCTCCCACTCGTCCGCGCCACCCTTCGCCATCGGCATTACCGCCAAAGGATTCCCCTCATCGGCTAGCGCATCCAAGGAGATGTCATATCCCAGCATACGCGGATTCCTTTTCGGCAGGATTCTCTTCCCCTCTACCACCTCCCAAGTTTCCTCGGGAATGAAACCCGTATCGCTGATGTACACCAGGCGCTGACGTTCTCGCTCAAGCAAGAAGCCCAACGCTGGGTAAGGCTCTCCTGCGCGGGGTCCCGAGAAAAAGATGCCGTGGTGAACGAGGAGGGGACTCAGGGTGAGAGAGTGGATGGTGAAGGAAGCGGATGGTTGGATGACGTGCCATCGGAAAGTTGGGACGTCGCCACCTCCTGCAACAGCGGACGAGAGCAGAGGGAGAGGGGGGAAGGGGAAACGCTTGAGGTCAGCAGACGGAGCTACCACCTAGGAGTAAAGACAAATTGAGAGGCCAGATGTCATGCTTACCGGTGGCTAGCTTAGAGTTTACAAGGTAAGGAAACGTCCTGGAGACGTCCAGCAGCGTCACTTGGTCACAGTAAATGTCTATGTGCGACTGTACGTGGCCACCCAGCGTCCAGCCTGAAGTGATCCAAAGAGGGAAGAGGGTCGAATGAGGACGATGTAAATCGTCAACATGCCATACCAAACCTTATAGTAGACACGTCCGGCTATTTGGGCCACCCACCTCTAAGATCGTCCAGGCCGTTGATGGCGTCAGCATGAGCATGGGTGAGCACCACGGCATCAATTTTTCGTAACCCGTGCTAGGAAGAGAGTGCAGGCAGCCAACCGGCGACGTCAGCTCACGCGAGAGCTTTCACTTCGGCCTCCTCAATTCGTGCTGCTCACTTTGGGAAACCACTCCAAACAGCTGAGCCGAGCATGGATAAGGCCACCGAGGGACACGGGGCATGAAAGAGATGAGTGGCAGTCATCCCGGCGGGCATTCGTTGGCTCAGCTCGGCAGCGAACGAGAATGGATGGGACGCACCTGGTGTAAAACGTCTTCCCACAGTCGATCAACAAAGTCCTACCTATCCCCTTCTCGTCTTTCCACCTCACTGCCGCGCCCGTGTTCCTCCTCACGTTCTTCTTTCCGCTGCCGTCCGGTGCGAGGGTGGAGAGACAGCACCTGCATGCGCGTCTGGCGTCGGGCTGAGTGAGGCAGCCAACAGAGGGAACTGCGGAGGAGGTGCCGGTGCCGAGGAAGTAGAACGTGAGCTCGGAGGAAGGTGTCATGATGTATCCCTGAACTTGGCTTTTTCTCTTCCACCCGTCGTCGTCGTTCGTCGTCGCGCGTCATGTCATGTCAAGCCGCCGCGCGTCCCTAAGCACTGGAACTTATTCTCAACATGCATCCGCGTCAACGCGAAAAAAGGACGACGGCATCTTTCTGTCGACAAGCCCTTAGCCAACGCGGATCTCATCCTTCCTTCTCGCAGCGGCCCCACCAAGCAGTCACTCTCAGCACGGCCCCATATTCCTATCTCAGCCGGTGAGTCCGCCCGCCTAGCGGAACGACAGGCAGCCTTGGACGCCGCATGAAGCAAGAACGCGCGGGCCAAGTCACGTGCGAGGTGCTGACGAACCGGAATGCATACCAACGTGCCCTCTGAGACATGGCGATCGTCCGTCCGCCTCCTTGCTTTGCGTCACCCTAGCTTGCTTGATACAGTCTGCTCGACATGCCGATGCCAAAGTGCTTGTGAGTGTACCGCGCGAGGCGCAGGATTTGGCAGGAACAGTTCCCTCTCGACGGCAAAGTGTGACTGGAAGTATCTCCTCTTCCCTCTTCGTCGACCCAGCGTAATCCGCCACGGAGAGACCGAGTGGAGCCTGAGTGGTCAGCACGTACGTCTTGTCCAACACACAGGATACGACGCACTTGATGCACAAGAAGGAAGAGAGCGTTAAAACACTTTTCGTCTTGCTTGTGTTTATAGACCGGCCGCTCCGACATTCCTTTGACGGCACACGGCGAGAAAGTTATGGCCCAGGTCGGCCGGAAGTTGGTCGGGCCAGGAAGTGAGCACGGGCGTCCTCGAGAGTTCCAGAGCGTACGAAAGTGGAAAGGGTCAAGTGTGTCGTTGCTCAAGGATTGTCAACTCGTTTTATTTTTATTTACCACACCTTTCGGCTGGCCTGGACGAACATCGAAGAGCCCATCGACCCGTCCCACGTCGCACGCGTCATTCTCTCTCCGCGCCGTCGCGCTCAAACGACCTATCAACTCCTCACCGGTTCTCTGAGCGACGAGCAAAAGAAGCAGCTCCCCACGCCAGTCACCGATGAGCGCGCTAGAGAATGGGATTATGGCGATTATGAAGGCCTGGCCATGCGTGACATCGTCACAAAGAAGCGCAGTGGAAAGCGCTGGGTGAGTGGACCAAAAGGCAGGCCTATCTTCATTGCTCGACTTCGGAGGAGAGAGCAGTATCATTTACACGCAAAGGACTATTGCGGTCCTTCCTTTCTGTCTTATTCTTTTGAAAGGATATCTGGACTGAAGGCTGTCCATCGGGATCAGACATATTCGGAAAGGACTCGCCCGGAGAGAGCGTGGAACAGATGCAAGGTGAGCTTGCAGTGCCAATCTTCCCTTCTCGCCTTCTTTCCTTTTTGCCACCCAAAGTCTTCGCTCCTCTCTGACGCCCCTGCCTTTTCCTTTGACTCGACTTTCGCGCCATTCGCTCCCTCCTCTCCACTTTGTTCACCTGGGCCCGGACCCCACCAGCCCGCGTCGACTCGATCATTTCCACCGTCCAAGAGTTCCACCAACAATGGCTCGCCTCTCATCCGGATCACAACGTCAAGAAGGATGGTGACAGGGGCGGAGATGTGATCGTCGTCGCTCACGGCCACTTTTTCCGCGCCTTTATCGCTCGCTGGATTGGCCTGCCTTTAGAAAAGGGTAGATTGTTCTCCGCAGAGGCGGGCGCAGTGAGTTTGGTTGACGCCGGAAGCGATATTTTCGACACGCCCTTTTTTGATCCTCTGACTGACCGCGTTTTCATGTGTTCCTTGACTTTTTATTTTTCCCTTCCGCTCCAGGTTTCCGAGCTCTCCTACGCCCACGAGAACCTCAAGGAGCCAGTCCTGCAAGTCATCATACCGCCCAGCTATATAAAGGAATAATGTATTCAGTGAGGCTCCCCCTCCCCCTCATTGCAGAACCATCTCGTCCCTAGAATATATATAAAGTTCGCTGTAACGTAACAGGCATGTATACTGATGTTACAACACACGATCATAGTGGTACATATGCTCGAAGAGGAGAGCCAGGGAAAGATGATGCTAAAAGAAGGGCAGGGAAAAGGATCGGAAAGCGGTGCTGGAGCTGGGGGTATCCAAATGTCATGCAAGGCGGTCAAGCAGGAGACAAGAACAAGCGAAGACGGGGGCGAAGCCAAAAGTAAAGGCATTCGAATACCATCCAACGGCACGATAACTAAGTACCAGACGACTTCAAACTTATCCCTCCAACGGGCCAATCGCGTCACTACTTCCCACCTCCGCCAGCGTGCTTTCACTAGTGGGGGTGATAATACCGCTCTCGGGCGGGCTGTTGGTCATCATTGCTCGCGTGTGTTCCTCTTCCTGCCTGTACGCCTCGTCCGCCACGGCAGCCGACTGCGGATCCAATGTAGCCTGGGTAAAGTTGGGATGATGCGACGCCGGAACCGGAGCCGGAGCTGCCGCACTTGCGGATGGCCCCGCTGAGACCTCTTGTTGCTCCGCGGTGTGCATCGCTCCGAGCATGGGAGAGCGATTCAACGAAACCTCACTGCTGTCCGAAGATTGTTGATACGGCGTCATGAGCCCCTGGAAGGCCGCTCCGGTCTGGGATCCGATCGAGTTGGATTGGAAGCGCAGAGAGCCTGACGTCCCTCCCGAGTCTATCGGCGAAAAGGCCGAAGGTGATATGAGAGAACCCGAGTCCGAGTAGGCGTAGTACTGCTCTTCGTCCGCGACTGGTGTGAGGAAGGTACGAAAAAAGAAAGAAAAACAGGGATGAACACGATGTATTCCCAGAGAGTGTCTGGCTGCGGGATCTAACTCACCCTCCTCATCGTAAGCGGCCGCCAGCTGCTCCCTAAGTGACGAGATCCAGGGATGGTTCATGAGCTCCACAGCCGTAGGCCTCTTGTCGGGGTCGAGGGTAAGGCACTGCCGAATGAAGTCGATACCCTCCGCGCTCAGCTCTCCCGGCTGAGGCAGTGGCGGATGTTGGGTCGCGATGCCGATGTGGAACATGATGGCCCTTTGTGTCGTGTCCAATTCACCGTGAGCAACATATTAAAGTCCGCACGATTCGATAACGCCTTCGTCCCTACCGGTGCCAGCTCGTCAACACTCACCATTCATTGTCCAGCTGGCTCCACGGCTTCCTCCCTGTCGCACACTCCAGCACGACGCATCCAAGCGCCCAGATGTCCATCGCGCCCGGTTTCCCTCTGGTGTCGCCCTTGATCACCTCCGGAGACATATACATCGGCGTTCCCGTAAGGCTGCCCATCGCGCCAGCAGCTGGTTTTCCGTCAGGGCCGAGCATCCCCCCCGCGCCGCCGAAGTGGCCCATGCCCAAACCCATGCCTTTTCGAGTCCTCTGGATCGTGCGGTGGATGGTCCGGGCATTCTTGGAGATGACCTTGGCAGCGCCGAAGTCGACGAACTTGATGACGCCCCGATGGTCGAGCAGGATGTCTGGATGAAATCGGCTCACGAGTGAGCATTGGGAAGGATTGTGGAAATCACACGGAAGGAGACATTGCCAAGAAGCGTGATGACTCACTCTCAGGCTTTATATCCCTATGAATAACGTTCTTGGAGTGCAGGTACATCAACCCTTCGAGCATCTGCAGCGTGTAGATCTGAATGACCGCCTCATCCTCGATCCTTCCGTGCTCCAGCAGCTGCGCCAGGCTGCCGCCCTGACAATATTCTTCGAAGATGTAGACCTTGTCGCGATGGACCTCGATGCCGTAGTACTCGACAATGTTCGCGTGATGGAGCATCTCCATGACGCTCATCTCGTCCTTGATCTGCTTGAGGAGACCGGGGTTAGTTGAGATGTCCTGGAATCGGATCTCCTTGACCGCCATCAGTACACCCGAGTCGAGGTTGACAGCAAGGTAGACGGAGCCGAACGTGCCACCGCCGATGAAACGGCCTTGCTGCCATCGGATCTGAACGCGTGACCCCGACGAGACCAGATACAAGAGTCCACGGTCTTCAGCTCGAGTCTCATCCATCACTCGACCGATCAGCCGCTGCTCGAGTTCGATCTCTTGGCGAGCCTGGTTCCACTCGGCCACCTTCTGCAGCCATCGTTCGCGCTGCAGACGAATGCTCTTGTCGGGCATGTAAGCGGGATCGACTGACGGTTGCGGCACCACTCCGCCGCCAGCCACCTTGGACACCATGGCCTTCAAGTTGCCGACGGCGGTAGCGTCGGGTGCTGCACCGCGCATCGAAGAATTTTGTGCTTCCAGCGAGGACTGTTGTTTCTTGCCCAAAGCCATTTCCAAGCGCTCCCTCTCCGCGCGCTCTCTGTCGAGACGCTCCCTTTCCTTCTTGGCCTCGAAACTCGACCGCGCTCCCATGATGTCGAAGTGACTAATGAGCAGACTCATGCAGCTTGCCACTTTGCTGCGAAGCAAGTCGAATTCGGCCTCTTTGAGATTGAGGATGTTGTCGCCGCGCGTCATGATGACGATGTTTTCGAGTGCGGCGACGGCCCACTTGAACGTCTTGCGATCCGTCGGCACGCAGTCGTCGGTGATAAAGGCGACCCAGTTGATGGCCACTTTGATCAAGCCTAGGGACAGCCTGTTCTGCAACTTCTTGCTCTCGATATATGGGAGAACTCGCTGTCCCTGCTCGGAGACCATGCTGAAACAAAATTCTATGACGTCCTGACCGTTGGGACTGCCGCGCATGGCCATTTGTACGCGAGGAACAGAGCGAATGAGGGTATCACAGAGCTTGAAGGTGTTGCGGTTGATGCGCTTTATCTCCATACGAACGGTCGAGATGTGAGCGGTGTGCTCTCTGATCGTCTCCAAGGGGAACTGACCGCGATCGAGCTCGGTGAAAAGGGCATAGAAGTGCTCTTTAGCCAATCGTAGTCGCTTTTTTGGACCGTCTGCGATGAGGCGCACTCGGCGATCCTTGAGGTCGATGTCCACCGGAGGAACTTCGAGATTCATGATGCGGCCCGTCCACAGGAAAGGGTCGCGTGGCGACATGAGCAGGAGATAATGCAAACCTTCCAAGTCGACGGCCTCATCGGCCGAGTTCACGTTACCGGCCTGACCGTCGTGAGCACCGGCAGCGTCGTGGGCCGCTGGGTCATCTACTGTTCGACGTTTCAGAGTGGTGGTGTCCCTCTCATCGGCGGCTTGCAGTCGCCGGATACACTTGGTGAGCAGCTGTCGTACCAGCTCGGGCTTGTCCTGCAACGATGGTTCGGCGATGACGTAAATGCCGTTCTCCTCGAATGTCTCGGTGTAGACGAGGAAGTAATCCGCGTCCACGAGCGTGTTCATAAAATGGGCGAGATCTGCCGTGGAGAGGTCGTACTCGGCCGCATTTGAGAGGCGATGACATATATCCCTGCACAGACACAACTCTCCGAGCGTAAACCTATGTTTCGCTATAAACCTATGCGCGTCAGACAATGGGACGGGCTCACCTAGCAAAACCCAACATCTTTCGCACTCTTATCCTGACATTGTCATATAGCGTCTGGATCCACCTTTGCTTCTCCTCATGAGTCATGCGCACTCGGCCTTGGTTGACGCCGCCGGCCGCGCTTGGGCCGGAGCGTCCCAGACGACTAGACTGACCCGGAGGCAGCGGAGGACGGCCGGGCGCAGCTTGGGGAAGTGGGCGGCGTTCGACATTTGACGGGGCTGCAAGATCTCGCTGAAAGTAGGAACCCAGACGAACGAGGAGCTTGTTGACGACGGATCTAACCAAGGTGAAGAAAGGGGGAGGGTACGAGCCAGAGGGGTCAGTCGCTACTAAGATTTCGTTACGAAAGACAATCATGAAGGAGGCCACTCACGTAATCTGTTCAGCGACGATCAAGTCGCCTCCGTCAATGACTTCAACGGCGGTGCTCAAGACCATCCACTCGGACTCGAACACCTCAGCTTCTTTGTACTGAGTGCCTCCCTTGAGTTTGAAGTTAAGAAGTTTGAAGAAGAACCTAAGGGCATCCCTCAAGACGGCATCATACTGTTCATCGATGCAGGGCGGTAGATCCCACCCAGCATCCGGATCGGGTTCGATGATCGCGAGGTATTCCTTCTTGATCCGGCACGCAAGGGCGATAGACGTTCGGAAGTCCTCGATGAGCGAGTCAACAATGACGATGTTAGGTTCCTTGAGCTTTCCGGCGTAGTCAAGGCGCAGCTTGAGGGCTCCCTCCATGAGCTTTGTCGGGAAATTGACGAGCTTGAGGAGGTCGGGCTCGAAACTCGGCAGGCGGAGACGATTCCAGATGGGAGAGTTGGACTTGATTGTCGACTTTGCTTTGCGCGCCAACAAGCTGAGCGCACGGAGAGTACGACGTTCGAACGTGCTCTGCAAACTGCCTTCCTTCAAAATCCGCTCCACGAAGGTCGTCTGTTCCATCTTGCCCCTCTCAGAGAACGAAGCGAAGGCGACTCTTCCGCCATCGGAAAGGCGTCTGACCGGCTCGTCATCGCGAGTGATGTGCCGTTCGATGTCCAAGTCGGCGTTCCCGGTCCACTTCTGGAGGATGGAAACTTGCAGCTGGAGGCTGGTGGTGACGCTGTACCAGCTGTAGAGCGCAGCCAATTTCTTCTGTACCGCGGCCTCGCCCCACTCCGGAACGATCTCGAGCATCTTCTTGCTCGTCGGGAACAAATTCTCCACTTCGTCCACGCGGTCAAGGAGTTGGCTGACTTCATGGAAGATGCCCGAGGTACCGGCCACGAGCGCTGCAGCCGCCCCCTCATCCGCATGCACACCATTCCTCTTTTGGCCTCCAGCCACCTCGCCGCTCCGCTCCAATCGACTTGCCTTCTCCTTGTCTTCCTCTCCAAACGCCTTGACAGCAGCGAGTACCTCCTCGGCTCTGCATCTGCCAACGTTCTTAAGACGTTTCTCCTCCTTCTCCATCTCCATCGGTCCTCTCCTTCCTCGCAAAGCCGCGCGCACTTCGAGCCAGCGACGGTACATCGTCTCCTCGCGGGTCAAGACACGAGCGTCCACGCTGCTGATGCGGGTCGTCTCGGAGCGGAGCACGTCGCCGCGGAGGACGGAGGTAAGCATGTTCTGCCATTCGAACCTCTCCCGAGGCTCTATGGGTGGGGATTCTGGTCGTTCCGGTGCTTGGTCGGCGTCCCCGTTCGGCTGAGGATGCTCCGAGAGCGAGTTTTGCGTAGAAGGCGGTCGAGCCTGAGTGCCGGCTGGCGATTCGCTCGGCGGTTGCGCCAGCCGGTGCGCTTGCGCCGCGTCTGGAGCGGTGCTGCTATCCTTCCCATTCTTCTGGTCCAACTCCGCGGGTTCCAATGTCGGATCCGATCCTGACGCTGACGGCGATGCTGTCAGAGCTGCCAGCGCAGACGCTGTCGTCGTTGGTGCTTCTCCATCATCGCTTTGTGCAATGTCCGGAGACCCCTGCGGCCCGTCCGCCTGCTGCAGCTGCGCAACTTGGGCGCGAGGATCTTTGGAGAATCCCTCCTCCACGGTCGGGAGTGTGCCTCCCACGGCCATCCCGAGGAAGCGAATAGGCAGAGAGATGGGGGTCAAGAGGCGAGAGGCAGTGGCTGCTCCGGAGAGGGAAAACGATCCTTGGACGACATGCAATGGACGATCGGTCACATCCGTCTACCGACGCTGAACTCCGAGACTGCGGCGACAGCGGTAATCGGGTGTGTTATTTTGGCGGTGGCCGACGCTGGTAACGACGAACGACTGGAAGGACAGAGCAGGCATGCCATCTGGCGTCGGTATCGGCGCGTTCTTTGCCATAGCAAGCCGTCCGCGTGTTCTTGCTCGCTGCCGCTTGCCATGTCTCCTCGTTCTGGCCACCCGTAACGGTGGGCCCCTTGCCGCCGCTCGTGTAGGCCGACCAAATACGACGCTGGCCGCTGAGCCTGCACACACTCCGACGCGCGACGAGGACGCCGATGTAGAGCGACCAGATGGGACGGTACCTCTGCTCACCCATTTGCCCAAGGCGAAGCGGAAAGTGAAAGTGAGCGAGCCTGGTTGCGCATTTGTCCGACGAGGTGTGCACCGCTCCTGAGGCTTGATGTGGAAACGAGCCTCTTTTTCCATTCACGAATTCAATCTCACGTCACCGACTGTTCTTTTATTTGCATTTTTTGGTCTCCCTGACCTATTCCAGATCTCCACAGTTCCAAGAGATTTCATACCGACAGAGACCATCTTCGGCTTCGGCAAGCGCATCCCGGGCCTCAATGTCCTCCATACGGATCACTTCTCTCTGCGTGTCGTGCCTCCAGATTACGCTCCTCGACCTGGATGGCCTTCCTGGCTTCCACCTCCACCTGACGAAGCTCACGGTCACGCTCGGGATGGATGTACAATGGCGAAGACAGGGGCAGAAGGCGAGCGAGGCACAGAAGGAAGCCGCACGGTGGAGATTCGCTTGCTAATCATCGTCAGCAAAAAGAAAATCTCCAAGGACGCCGTCGTGCGTAGCCGGGTACGCACGCGACTTCATACAGCTTTTGGGCTCGTCGTCGGAAGGAACATGGGTCACGAGTCCGCCGATGAGCACGGCGAATCCGAAGCCGGGTCTCGGGAAGAGGGGGCAGAAGCTCAGGGCCGTTGGAGTAGGGTACGAAGACGTACGCGTGGGATGGAGGGCGATGCGGCCGAATGGGTGCTAAAAGGTGAGTGGGACTGCATTCGCCGAGTAGGAAAGGATGGCAAGGATGTGGAGAACCGCAAGGAAGAATGATGCTCAAGTGACGTCCCGTCCCATGGTTTCCATATTCCCCGATTCCAACCAGACCACCTCTACGTCCTTCAACCCTCACCAACGCTGTATCGCCTCCCCATGCCCACCATCCTCTCCCAAGTGCGCTACGCGCTGGCAGAAGTGCATCGCAGGGCGGCCAGAGTGGGCCGTAACGGCAATGACGTGTCATCCAGCAGGCGGACTCCTGGCTTCGATGGCTTGAAGCGATTCGAGCGAAATAGGGACAGGTAAAGCTTTTCCGGGCCAGCGAAGAAGTCGGGGAGGCAAAGAGAGAAGGTGACGGACGTAGTGGACGGGAAGGGACGGCAGGAGCGCGAGGTGATGAAAGGAAACAAGGAGGAAGATTTTCTTCTGCGTTGCTTTGGACATGGGCAGCGAAATGACGCATCTGCCGAATTCCACTGCGAGTTGGGACAGTCCGTCACAGTGTAATACACGATGGACCGGCAGCCTGACCAGCAATAGCGAACTGCCATAGTCGCCGTGCGATCGGCGCTGCAAGCCGACTTGCAAGCTTCTACTGCTTCACTTTCAACCTGGCCAAGCTCGTTGCATCAATGACCAGGCTCCTCCGGAAGGACTACAAGTTCAATTTATCCGCAGAAGCGCAGTCGGCATTGTCTGTGATGTGGCCTGGTGGTGCTAGACGGCCTCCTTGGAAGGGGCGTTGCCACTTAGCAGGACCGGACACCGGCTTGCTCCATCCGATCGCACCCTACCGTCGTCATCATATCCAGGTGGCTCGTGACCATGGTTGTGGGATTGCGATTAACCATTCCGTGCAAGACTGCGTATCTCCGAGCTCGACCGTTCCGTCCGTCCGTACTCTCAACTCCTTTATAGCTATTCTCGTCGTGCAGTATGTAAAAACGAGGGCGTGGGACGAGCAAACTCGGGAACGGAAGCCGACTGTGCGATGCGCTTTGCCAACAGACGTAGCCCGACGAGACCTGGCTGGCGGAAAACTCCATAAAATGCATTTGGCTCGCCTTCGCCCAATGCCTGTCCACGCAAACTTCAGAGCCGATGGACAGGGAGCGGACGGACGACCTCCAGGCAAAACCGGGTATGAAATCATGCCTGCAGATCTAGGAATCACCCACACGGAACTTGTCAGGAACCGCGCCCACCTAAGCGCTCAGGAGGAGAGAGAGATGAAAACGGGGGAGGGCGGGTGGAGGCTACGCGGCACCACGGAAGCCGAAGATCAATCTGAATTGTGGAACTAGGGTCGTGGAGCGAAGACCAACTGGAGGAAGGCTGCCCGTCGCCAGCCAGTCGCTCTCCGGCTTCCCACGGACATTCCTGGCGTTTCATGGATGTCTAGTAAGGCGGCGAATGACGTGCAGGCGCGCAATACGAGTCTTTTCGACGCGACGTTTAGCGACCGTGGGACGATGTGGGTAACGGATTGTGAGCCTGAATTCAGCTCTCGAGCCAAGGGCCGATCGCTGATCGTTATGCTCTCATAAGATACAGATTTCTCTGGGGCATTAGAAGCTCACAAGTTCGATGACGACCGTCGTCGAAAGAACGCCAAGCACACTCATGAAAGACAAAAGAAGCCAGACGGACTCGTTATTTTGAACGGACGAGATCGAAGATACCGAGACGAGATGTACAGCGGAAACGAAATACTGATACAGGAACTGAGAGAGAAGCGCATGGTCGGAAGGAATTGGCGTGCAGGGAGATAGGTTGGGAGGGAGATTTGAGGATAAGCGAAGGAAAAGGGATCCCTGGCATGGATAGATGGATGGAGGAGAGGAGAACTACATATGCGATGAACAGTTCTGTTGAATGATTCCGTACCAATGGCGGGAAGGGAAGAGTGCTATGGGGGTGAGAGAAACGTGAGAATAGAGGAAATAATGTGAGGATCGGGTGGTCGACGAACGAAGCCCAGCGTACAGGCGACTAGAAGAGAGCGGTGCCGAGTTGTACTGAGCGGTACGGTGATGAGTGACGTTGCTTGCCTACGCGTACGAGCCAGTTCTCTGAATGCCATCGCCGCCGTCGTTGTCGCAATCGTTCCTTTCACTGTCGATGTCCCCCAAGTTCAATCCATAACTTGAGTCGACAGGCATCATGATCCGTCAAATTGAAGTCGAGCAGGAGAGGAGGGGATAGGGAATCTGAGGGTGGGGGAGGAAACTTGAGGAAAGAGGCACCGGTCCCAGGCTCGTGCGGGTACGCTCGTCCTTCAACATTCGTCTTCGTCGTCGCCTTCGGTTCGCCCAGTCTTTGCCCGTACGTCGACCTCGACTGCAACACCCATTCTCCCTGCCTCATCCGATCAGAACTTCTGCTGCGAGCAGAGAGCTTGAATAGGGTGCCGGGGCCCGCACCGGGCTCAAGTGCGCTGCTGATGCTGATGCCTCTGCGGACTCTGCCTTGCGCCTCCTCTAACAGCGCTATGCGAGGGAGTAGAGGAGTGGCTGTGGTGAGCGCCGTGCTCCCTCCCCTTCATCTCCATCTCCCTGCGCTCCTGTTCCCACATGGAAACGGTGTGCTGATAGAGCTGCTGCGCATAGCGGCGTAGAGCAATCTCGACGTTTTCGTCTGCAGAGAAGCCGTTCTGCATTGTCGCTGCCGTCAACGAGGGGTCTGTGAAGTCGATGTTGCTCGGGTGTTGAACGGCGGTCATGGGAAGTGATTGGTAGAAGGAGGAACGAGGGACAGAGTTGGAGGTCGGAGATGTGGTGAGCACTGGAAGTGTTCGTTCGACCTGGGCGGCCACGATCTCGGAATGGGAAATCGAGCGGGTCGTTCGACCCAGCTGCAGTAGTGAATGTAAGATTGCGTCAGGCTTCTGGCGATCTGGGGTCGTCTGCCTCGAAGGAACAGGCCGTTTGAGGGAAAAGGCAAGGCGATTTGCAAAGGTGATCGAAAGTGTGTTAGCTGCTGGTTGTTGGAGAAGGAATGCGGGATTAGTAGGAGGGAGACGACTTATAACTAATACTGAACGACGGAGGGAAATCGGCCAATGGATTGCTTCATTGGTGCGTCAGAAGGAACCTGAGAGCCCAGCCGGCCTAGGAGCTCCCCTCTCCATACGAATCAGCCAGCAAAGCCCACCATGTCTGGGTCCGGCGGCGGCTGTGGTGTAAACTGAGACGAGGAAACGTCGAGCCCACTTTCAGCCCACATATCTGCTTCGTCGACCATCACCAGCGTCGGCCTACCATACCAGAGCGGGCCACAGAACCGCAAGACAACCTCTTAGCGGGTGCAAGTAGGATAATCACAGCAGACGAGCGTGTTAGTGGGGTCTATTGCGGGCCATTCCTACTCAAAGAAGGCAATGGATGAAGGCAGGTGAAGCGAAACCCATGACGAGCGAACACTCGAACCCGTCGTCATTATGACGTGTGCCGACTCGCCGCAGTCAAAAAAGTTTCGACGCGCTCGTCGTGCGATGATTCGGCGAGGACGCTTACAAATAACATATTTATTAATATGTGTTCGTGATTTAACAGGAATCTCCAGTGCAAGTCCGGGGCGAACTGAGGAGAAAGAGCCTTCGGCTTGAGGATGAAACGGACATAAGTCCAGCAAAGCTTCGGGTATGGGCTTCCAGAAGGATGGAGAGGATCGCGCCTCAGTTCTTCGCCCGGCCCTCCTCGCCTGACCCCAAGACCTCGCGCAGCCACAGCACGGCAAGCGTCACCAACTCCTTCTGCTGCCGCCGGAAAACGAACGGGGGCAAGACCAAGATGTCGTGCGGCGAGTTCTGGCTCTCGACGTACTGCACCCACGCGCCAGCGGAGGCAGACGGGGTCGCGGGGTCAATCGGGGGCAACTGTGTCTGGGTACGCGGGTCGACAGTGGGCGCTGAAAGAGCGAGGCGGGTGTATAGAGTGCGGATCTCGTCCACGAGGCGTTCTCGGTCGCTGGAGGAGCGGAAAGAAAAGGGACGCGAGTTCGGATCAACTCTGAATATGTCCATGGTCTCCTCTCATCCGCTCTGCTTGGCGTTTCGAGAGCTCACCTAGCACCTATAAAGCTCCGAGGGAAGCCGTGGAAGAGCTCCTTCGTCGCCGGAAGGGTGAGGCTGCAGCTTGAGAAGTACTCGTGTCGGATCGCGTCTTCCGGAAGTCCTTTGGTGATGGTCGCGACGGCTTGGGGCGCGGATGACATGCAGGCAGACAAGCTGGATCAGACCACATTGCTCACGAAGGACACGGCCACGTTCCTCTCATCGGCCCCCTTCCACGCCCTCTCCTTTGCTCACAATAATTAACAACAAAAGGTGGAAGATAATCCGAGGGGATGTTCCTGTCTCCAGAAAAGCCTGGGCCGGAGTGCGAGCCGGAGAGGTCGGTCCATGGAGAGAAGAGGAGAAGGCCTGCCGGCAACGAGGTCAGATTCGTGTCGCGGAGGTAGCGGGTTAAGGCTAGGGCACAGTTGCCTATGGGTGTGGGGTTACGGTGAAATTGAATGAAACGAAGGAAGGGAATGGTGGTGAGTGAATGCCAAAGGACGGCAGGCTCGGCTAGAAACGAACTGCCAAGGGTACGGAGCAGGGCACCCTTATTTCATCCATACCACTCACCACCGGCGCTATCTCCCATGACAACGATGTCCTCCGGCTCAAACCCGCACTCGTTCACCAGGTAGTGCCATCCAGAGAGCGCGTCGAGGATCGGAGACGGAAAGGGAGCTCTAGTGGCGAGGCGGTATTCGATGGAGAAGATGCGACGGACGGGGGTGGAGCGTGCGGCCGCCTGCATCGAAGGGAATATGGAGGCGCCGAGGTCAAGGGAGGGTGAGTGGATAGATAGCATGCCTTGCTCAGGCTTGGTGGAGAGAATCTCACCTTGAGGATACTCTTTGGGACCGCTGCGTTCCACAAAGACCGGGAAAGAAGATGATATGAGCGTCAGTTGTGCCCATGTTCCCCTTTCCCTCCGCTTGATTCTCGCCAACATGCCCTCACACCCCACCGCCGCCGCCGAGCGCCATCGACTCACCGGAGGTAAAACTCTTCTCGTGGGCCGCCAACGAGATGTACGCGCCGGAATGAATGTAGTACACAATCTTCTCCCCTTTCCTCGCCCTTACCGGGCTCTTCCCATCCCCCCTGTGCTCCCGTTTGCCGTACCAGTACCCGGAGATTGGCACGGGCACCGCGCCCCTGCCCAACGTGCACAGCCTCTGCAGCTCGCCCTTGATGATCTCCTTCGGAGCAGGGGCTACGCGCACCCAAGTGCTCTCGCTGAAGCAGCGCCGCTTCTTCTCGATCGTGGGGTCGGCGCCCATATCGAGGCCGGCGTTTGGGAGGAGGTAGGTGAGGCGGGTTAGGAGAGTGACGAAGACGCTCTCGACGAGCGTGTAGTTTCGACAGGGCCGCGAGCTGGGTAGGAGGAGGTACTTGAGCGCCCAGAGGGGCGCCTTGAAGCCGCCATAGTAGGTTAGGCAGAGCAGAATGTACGCTCCTTTCAGCGGTTGGCGGCGGAGGAGAGATGTCATGCTTGGGAACTGTGCTCAGAAGTGTGGTGAGGAGATGAGATACGAGAGTGCGAGGGCAGCGATGGCGCTGAAAGAGACCTCTGTCCAGTTTTCTACTCTCATGGAAGGAGCCCCAGCCCCAAGCCACAGCGCTCGCTGGCCGAGGGCGCTGTGCATCCGATGTGCCGATGCTTTGGAAAGGTCAGGGCGGAGGAGTGGAGAGGGACGCGGAGGAGAACGTTTCCGGGCCGGACGAGGAGGCCGATCGGCCTTGTGCAGCAGAAAGCTTCCTCGTTCTTTACACGTGAAAGCGACGACACCGTCTTCGGGGTCGGCACCCGTATATTTTCTTCCGACTACTCGTCTCAACGACCCGGTCGCCAGTCCAACATGTGCAGGTACATAGGAGGCAGACAGCTCGCGACCGGAGTCGCATGGTCAAGGCCAGGAAGGAATCAGGTCGTCGGCCACATTGGTGGTCGAGAGCACGGCCGCACTATTTGCTCTTCGCCCCTTGCAAATCGACTTCTATGTACTGTTTGCGAAGAGCGCATGGAGTCGTTCTACAAGTATACAGACCGAGCGGATCTCTACGCACCTCCTCGGATAAGGTCGAGGAAGTTGCGCTTGGACAGGCTGGTCACTGGGAGGACACGGAAAAGAAAGGAAAATGCCACAAACCGTCAATCCCAAGCAAGCAACAAAGTGCTGTGAAAATTTCCCCCTCCCCAACGAAAATGTACGAAACGAGAGAAGACACTCACGAGCCTCGTCCTTCCCACCCAACGCGTTGATTTGCTTCTTCCCAGCTCCCACAGTTCCAGGCGCGAGTCCTTTCTCGCTGAAGCTCTTCTTCCCGTCGCCAATGCTACCACCGACCTTTCCGGTCGCCTTGGCGGCTGCGACGTCGTCGACCGAAGTGGCTTGAGCCGCGCGGATGGCGTTGAAGAGCTTGACGACTGCGAGACGAATCGAAAAAGGACCAGGGACGACATCGAATGGGTGCGAAATGAACACGAGTCCAGTCCTCGCGTCGACCTGTGAACGCCGACTTACCACCTCGCTGCGCCACTTTCCTCAACCTCCTCTCGTATATCTGACTGCCCTCAAACTCTTCTGTCACCGAAGCCATCTTCTCCGCCTCTTCCACATCCTCCTTCTCCATACCTGGGGCAACACCCGAAGGGCCCCAGCCGCCGATGACGTCCTTAACGCGACCCTTTTCTTCCTTCTCCCTCTTCTGAGCCCGGACCACTCGCGCGGCTTTACTGGAGAGCTTGTCAGAAGCAATGCGTTTCGTGAGTCCGGGGGCGAGGGAGAGAATCGCCGACGCTCCTCCTCCCATCGTCGTCGTTGTTACCGACGCGCTGACGGAGGGAGCAACAGACGAAGCGGGCGACCCTTCACGCTGCTCGTGCTGTTGTTGTTGCTGGAGCTGCGCATCTGGGCCGAGGAGGGAGAGGAGAGCGTTACCGAACGTTTCTGGAGAGGTCGCCCTTCGCTTGCGTTCTGTTCGATAGAAAGCCAAGTGACGAGGTCAGAAGGAGGCCAGCGAGAGGAGTGGAACGATCCGAGCCATACGAGCCATCCTGCTCCGAGACACAAGGCGGCCAAAGTGCCACTCACTGCTCGTCTTCTTGCTCTTCGCCTCCCTTTGTGCCGCCTCAATCTCTTCATCCGCATCCTCGTCTACCTCGGTGCGCTTGTTCTTGCGTCCTTTCCCATGCTCCCTCTCCAACTCAATCTCCCCTCGCACGTCCATTCCCTCGTCATCGGATTCGACGTCCCCCACAACCTTGCCCTTGCCCTTGCCCTTCAATTTGGACCCCGTTGAAGCAGATACAGGAACCTGCATGCTGAGCTTGGCCTTGGCCTTGCCATTGACGGCGCTCTTCCCGCTCGTCGCTTGCGCGGACCGGCCCTTGCCTGTGGCGCTGGGGTTCCATGAAGTGGATGCTCCCGGTCCGGGGGCCGAGAGGCGGCGTTTTTTTGAGTCTTTGCCGGACATGAATTTTGGGTATGAACGATGTGCGAAGAGGAAGGACGCTTAGACAGAATCGCACTCACCTCCAGTAGAGAAATGCCGTCCAAAATTCTCGAGTTGCGGACGGGAGCGGGATTAGGCGGTTATCAAATCACGTGGAGACTGCGGCAAGGGGGCACGGGCGTCCTGACGCGTGATGCAACCGGCCGTGATGTGATGGAAGTTGCGATCCGGGATGGAGGCGCTGTCGACATCTATCATCTGTCTCTCTCCCCCTCGGCCGTCTTCGCTTGTTTTGGATACCTTTAAGGGGCAGAGGTAGGGGATAGCGACCCTATCGGCGCCAGCGTGTTTGCCCTCCGGATTCTCTCTTAGAGCTCCGGTCGTAGCGCAGCCACACGGTGCCTAGCGGGGAGCCTCTTCCCAAAGCGGCGCTTCAAGCCAGTCGACCGGCTGCGACAACTGAGAGACAAGGACATCGCACCTGGTAGGTATCCCTGAGGTAGGACGGCGCTCTCTCGATGACGGAGCAAGGTCGTCCAGGGTCTCTACTGGCTATGGCTGAAGGCGGCGCGGGCCTGAGGGCTTCGACTGCCCGATTGTCCCAGCACCGTCCACCGCCAATCAACCTCGAGCCAGCGTCGCCTTTGTCGCCCTTGCCGTCAGCCATGCTGTCTTCCACCCGCACTTCATCGGGTCTGTTTGAACGGCCTCGAAACATACCATTCCCTCCCGCTCCCCACTCCCCGCGTTCTCCCGCTCTTCACCATCCCTCGCTTAACTTCCTCGATCCAGTCCTCGACCTTTGCCCCAGTATCGAAGCTCTGCAGCGCCATTTCTCCAAGCCGGACGTGCCGGAAAGCGAAAAAAGCTTCAAGGCTCAGCGAGCCGTACTTCGGGCAGCCAGCAACGGAGACGTTGAGCTCCTGGGCTGGCTTTTGGCCCCGAATGGAGAGGCCAGGCCGTGGATCAAGGACCTTGGAGGAAGAGATGAGGATGGGAACAGCGCGGTGCTTCTGGCCAGTATGTATGGGCACGTCGACTGTGTGCGCCTGCTAGTGCAACAGGGGGCCGACGTAAACGATGAGGACGTCGGTGGGTCAGCCTCCCTTAAACGCTCCTGCGCCTGGTAAAGACGACCTCGGCTTTTCTCACTTATTCCTTTGCTCCGATTGATGGCGGCCGTGAACAGATGGATGGACGCCATTGTCTTGGGCGACCACAGTTGCCAATGCTCCGCTCGTCACCTTCCTGCTTTCTCACGGGGCAGACCTCTCTCACCGTTCAAGATACGGTACTTCCTGCGAAGATATTCTGGTCGCCTCCACACCGTCTCTGTCTCCCGACGCTTCAGGCTCTCTTTTCAGCTCCTCATCCTCTGGAAATCTTCGACCCGTTTCCCCGACGACTGCGATGACCATCGCTGACCGAGAAGCCATCGCCGATCAGTTCCACGAGCACAATCAGATGAAGGCGCGTTTGACGGCCGCCGAGAGGGTCAAGCTAGGTGCCAGGGAGCGAGAAAAGGCGAAGGAGCGGGCGAGGTCGGAGAGCGTGAGCTCCATCTTGTCCGCGTCTGCCCCGGTCTCCAGCGGAAGTCACTCCTCCTCGCCCTCTCCTGGACCACCAGCCTCGTCTTCTGGTCTCCCCCCTCGCCCTGCTTCTCCCGACTTCTCTGTCTCCACCTCTTCAGGCACCGGTACTGGGCGCTCGCTGGCACAAAGACGCATGGCGACCGGTACGGCGGTGCTGACCCGATCGGAGCGCAACGAGCGCGCAGAGGAGGCACTGCGGGAAAGAGAGATCAACGAGGTGCGGCGACGCGTCATGCTCGATGCGGCGGAGATGCTGGAAGTTGACTATGACCATCTGGCTGGAGAACACGAGGAGCCCAGTCCATCGCTACGTCGCCCGCTCGACGGCTTCAGCGGACCCATCGGTGGAGCAGAGGCCGGGGGGAGTGGACAGGCGAGAGAACTGCCGGTCGGCACTGGACCGTCTTCCATCTCCCTTCTCGAGTCGTCCTCCTTCAGCTTTGACTCTCCTTCGCTTCTCGGTCATGACATGCTCGTCTTCTCACAGCACCAGCTGCCCGAGTTGCTCGACGTCATAGTCTCGGACGCGAAGCCGGTTCGAGCACCTTGGACGACCAGGGCCATGCCGGCAAATGCGCTCTTCTTGCTGGCGAGGTACGCGGGCTTGTGGGGCGAGGAGGGCGACTTGGAGGAGTTGATGCTGTGTGCGGTGGATAGGTTGGAGGAAATAATCTACGTAAGTGGGATGGAGGGACCTCTTTGATGTGTCTTCTCTCGTATGCGAAGTTTCCGCTGATAACTTCCCTTCGGCCTGCGATCGGCTCTGCAGGATCACGCCAACGAGATGACCTATACCGCCTTTTGGTTGTTCAATTGCACGTTGCTCATGCACTACCTTAAGAAGGACCCCGCGCTTTCACCGATCTCGAGCGCATACGTCGAGCTCTTGACGGACCTCATCAACGAGATGTACGTCTTAGTTATTCGCGACACTGAGCGAAGAGTCGACCGGATCCTCGACGCCGCCGTGCTGGACCATGAAAGTGTACCTGGTCTGCAGGACGTGCGTTTCGAGGGCGAGTGGAGGATCGTCAAGGCGCTCAAGAACAAGAGGGGCAGCATCATCGGTCGGTCCAGGACGTCGAGCAGTCCAGGCAATTTCCCCGGCGATCTGGGCACCGATCCGACAAGCCCAGGCAGAGGCGCTCCGCAGACTACCGCGTTCATGGAGCCTCACCCCTCTCCAGGTCTGTCAGGAGCAGGCTTCTCCGGCTCGTCTCGCCGACCGATGTCGATGATTACCTCGGCGCTCTCCTCCCGTCCTTCCTCTTCCAATCTCCTCGCCGCCCCTTCTCCTCACACGGTGACCACCCTCCTTGAGAGTACTTTGCACGTTCTCCAGCTCTACGAGATCAACCCAGCAGTGGTGGTGCAGATGATCAGCCAAGTTTTCTATTGGCTCTCCTGTGAGCTGTTCAACAGGGTCCTCACCCGCAAGAAGTACCTCTGTCGCTCCAAGGCCATCCAGATCCGGCTCAACGTGAGCTCGATCGAAGACTGGGCTCGCACCAACGCCCTACCGCTCAGCATCCTACACGGTCACCTCGGACCTCTGAACCAGCTGATCAGTTGGTTGCAGTGTCAGAGCCAGCTAAAGGACTTTGATAGCCTCATCGCCACCATGCAGGGCCTCAAGAAGCTTAACCCGCTTCAAATGCGGAGGGCGGTGAGGGAGTACAGGTACGAGGCCGGTGAAGGCAAGATGGAGGAGGAATGCGTGCAGTATCTGTTGCAGCTACAGAAGGATTGTGAGTTTCTCCAACTGTTCATCGTTTGCGCAGAGGAAAGGGGTCGGTCGGTCGTCCAAGACGGTCGTCCATGGTCCCCTTTTTGCCAAGGTTGTCTGACAAGCTGAACCGTTGTTGTCTCGTTTTGTCGAATGCAACGTTCAGGGGACCAACGGCGAGTGGCGGTATCGGTGGATAACCTGGAACGGAACCGAGAGCGAATGGCCAAGGCCGTGCGAGCGCATTCGCCAACACAGCACCGTCGCGAGGGTACGGTGACGCCGAATGGCACGCATATCGGCGACTCGGATGCGGATGAAGACGAGCAGGACGACGCGACCGCCGAACCCGCCGACGTCATGTCGGCCGAAGACGCCGCGGCGGCGCGGGCGATCGAGGAGCTGTTCCTCCCAGGCCGCAGCGTGGCAGATTACGTTCCTCCTCCGCGACCGGATTGTCTTGGCGAGCTCCTGGACAGTCGATACATGCTGCCCTTCTCCCTGCCGAAAAAGCCCGAGCACCTCGCCGTCGTCCCCGGCGACGCGTTCGGTTTCGGGACGGGCTATTTCACCGGCACGGGTACGCCAAACCTCAGAAGGGCCGCCAGTCCTAACGTCCCTGCTAGTCGGCCGACGAGTCCCAGTCCGATGTGCGATCGTGGCAGCGGCTCTTCGTCCGGTCGGCGGACGCCTGTCGGCAACGGCGGAGAGAGCTATGGCGGTCTCACCGGGCCGGAGGAAGAGAAAGACGGAGGCGAAGACGCGGACTCGTCTCAAGAGCTCGAGGCGGAGAGGGAAAGGCGGATCGCTTGGCAGCCCATCCCCGTCCTCCCTGACCGCTTTCTGGAGAAGCTCAACTACGTGTGTCCGCCGCAGATGGACCTCCGACACGAGCTTCGGCAGTTCCAGTTGTAGGGGCCAATCACTAGAGACCATGCAAAGTAGATTATAGGGAGATACTGGTACAGATGGTCGTAGAGGACACTGCTAGGGGGGCTTCAACACTTCAGGCAGCATGTGGACGCCATTCTCGTATTCAGTCATCATTCCTTTTTTATCGCACGCACCTGCTGTTCCATCCCATGTTCCGTGCCAGTCATACCCCACACAGTCTCCTCGGATCATGAACCCCCTTCTATCTATCCCTTCGCTCCCCTTCTGGCCTTGTGTGACTGTCCGGTCAAAGCAAGTACATATACATGGACTTTATTGCATCGACCATCCTGTGTGCGAATCAAGATCCGTACTGACCGTTCTACATCATTCCCTTGCGGTGCTCGTTGTCATGCAAGGCCGAAGCGTAAGGTGTGATCGTCATGGACAGCCATGAATTGCTCGAGCAAGGTGTTGCTTCATTTAATATGCTACACGGGGAGACTCAGATGGGAGGCGCCTAAGTCGCGCCAGTGGGCGCCGTCTCGCCTCTCCTCTCCCCGACCGGACGGTCCAGCTCTCCCAGCCATCGATCTATTTCTTCTTCCCACCGTTGCCTCGGTCATCGGGGAAACCTCCGAAGCCGGCCATCATGTTGCGCATGTTCTCCGGCGAAAGATCGACGCCAGCCTTGTTGAGCGCTTCCATGACTGCCGGGAGTTTGGCGGTGGGGTAGACAGCAATGAGGTGGAGTGGGAGACGGGTCAGGTTGGCGACGAAAGAGAACGACGGGGAGCCTTGACAGATGGCCCCCAAGGCCGGCTAGACGTCATTAGCTGCCTCGGTCCCGCTCACCCTTCTGGACTTGGCCCCTCACTTCCTTGTCGTTCGCGAGCTTCATCATGGCTGCCGACAGGACACGCGAAGAGTCAGTCAGGCCGGTTTAAAGGCACACGTCACAAAATGACAGAACACCAACGACCATATTCAAACATGTTCACCGTGCGCCTACGAAGCCGGTAAGCCAACCCGACTCACTCATGATCCCAGGCCTCTCTCCGCTCTTCAAATCCACGCCCCCCCTTTCCTCAAGCAACTTTGCAAGCTGCTGGATGGCTTGGATGGCCTCAGGCGACTCTGCAATCTTCTCAAAGCCGGGCGGGAGGGTAGGGAATTGTGGTGCGTCGCTTTCAGAGGCGCGCGCTGCGCGGGTGGTCGAGAAGGAAGCGGAAGCGATCGAGGGCCCGGAGGTGAAAGATGACGGTGGTGCGGAGGTGACGGCTCGCGAGAGGGGAGGTAGTGGAGATCGGACCGCCCGGAGAGAAGCGCGGGCAGGGACTCGGCTGCCGGCGGCAGCTCGAGCGAGCGAAGAAGCGATACGAGACATGGTCGTCGCTGTCGGTGTAGATGGAGGCGCTGGCGAAGAAGATACGACGTTGGGAACGAGCTGAGAGCGAGCGTGGAGGGACGAGGCGAGCGGAGATAGACGGAGAAAAGCCGCAGCCGCAGCCGCAGCTTCAAGCGCGCGCTCGATCGCCCGATTAAGAAAGAGGAGCGACGAGGCGACGACAATTACTCCTTCGCCGGCGCCCACATCAACCACGATTGCTATGGCCAACGCTCGCTCGCTCGTTTTCCTGGTCTCGCGGCTGGACCAGGGCGCAGCAGCCCAGGCTTTGGGTTCCAGGAAGAACTCGTCGAATCCATCCGCTCGTTTCGTTCGCCTCCCCTACGCGTGCTCGTCCCACCGGGCCTTCTCCACATCTTGCTCTCTGTCCGCCAAGCCCGTTCCCACAGACTCTTCGGCGACCCAAGAACAGACGAGGAGGCTGCTCAACCAGCTCAGCGAGGAGCGCAGGACCGCTTCAAGCTCGCTGGGCGGAGAGACCATTGGCTTACCCCTCGGCAGAATAAAGCTGACTAAAGGCGATGGTAGCGGCGGGACGTATAAGGATAAAAGCTTGTCTGTGGATGTGAGCGAGAAGAAATGGGGGCAGTTGACAGGCGGACAGAAAGGTGGGTAATCAGCCAGTTGGGTTATTGCCACCCGCTCGCTTCAGGTCACCTACTGTGTGTCACATGCTCACCTGTATCGTTTCTGCCTCCGATTCTCCCCAACCCTCCGCCTCGCACTAGTGATCCGAGCAACACGCCAGACAACAAACTTCTTCGTGATCGTCCTCGGAGGAGGACTGGCCGTCATTCTTGCATGGGCCATCTCCACAGAACTTTTTGCTCGCAACAGTCCGACTGTGTTGTTTAACCGCTCGGTGAAGCAGATCCGCAAGGACGAGGAAGTGGGTAGGAGCTGAACGTGCCGGGACTAGCGCGGAACAACGAGCATAGATAATGTGATGCTGATTTTTCCTCCTATTTCCCCGAACTCCTCGTTTCCTCGCTATATCTGTCGCACCCTTCCGCCGTCCTCTACAGATCCTCTCCTACCTACTCCCGCCCATCGCAGCCCACGGGGACCCCTCCCTCTCTCGCCTCCGCCGGAACCGAAGACTGGCAAGCCAAATCTACGTGGATCAGCAAGGTCGGGAGCATTTGGTGAGCACCCTTTTAGCCGGTCGTCCTTCATCATTTTCTTAGACTTGCTGCTCGCTTACACTACTGTTTCGTTCGGTTGTCTACCCTCCTATCCCAGGTCCTTCGCTTCTTTGTCGAAGGTACCCCACTCCCTCCTTCCGGTGCCCCTCGCAGACTGTACGAGCGCCTTTCCTCCTCGGGATGGCTACCCTTATGGGCCTCCGACTTCCTTCGCGGCGTCGATGACAAATGGATCGAGTCGCGCGCAAGAGCCATTCTCCTCGACGCACGCGATGCGGCGGGCGAGTATTTACCCATCCTCGCCACGCCTAGGAGTCCGCTAGGCGCGAACGGGAACGGGGATAGGGATGGGCACGCAGACGGGATCGACGGAGTTGGCGAAGCCAATGATCGGGGACGAGCAGGGTGGTTCGACTGGACCAAAGGCGCTTTTGGAAGCCTGACCGGCTTAGCGGGCAGAGGCGGCGGCGGCGCGGACAAGGACGGGGAGAGGGGAGCGAGAGGTGGTTTGTTCGGTCACAAGCCGCCGCCGGGGACGTATAGCTCTGGAGAGGTGCACGCGGACTTCGTCAAGGTGTGCTCGCGCTCTCTGTCTCCTGTTACCCCTTCATCTGCATTTGCCCTTTCCTCGCTCCCATGGTGGTGCGGAAGTAATCACGGGGCCCTGACGACCTTCCGTTTCTTTTCCCCCTTCCCATCCGACTCGTGTTCGCCGCGGCTCACCACAGGACGCCAGTGGCCACTTCGCGACGCAGCACCTCATTGTGGACATCCCGTCGACGAATGCCATTAACGCACGACGGGTATACGTCCCATGGCCGAGCTCGAGCTCAGACCGGTGAAAGCGCACGCAACCGGGACACCGATAACTCGCCGCTCAAGCCGGCTCCAGCAGCCCAGCCCGTCCACCTCCTCTTGTCCGTGTTCCCATTTCCACTCGCTCCTCGCCTTCCTCCTCCGCTCAGCTTTGCTGTTGCTCGACCACACCACACCACTCCTCTCATTCGTTCGCTAGCTCGTTCGCTTGAATATAACGAAGATGAGCCTTGGTGCAGTCAACGGAGCTCTTAGGGAGGTTTGAGGTATACGCAAGGGAACATCCGAAGCTGTGAAGGGCATGAAGACGAAGACGAACGCGAAGCGAATAGAGGCAGGGACGACGCGGCTGCTGCCCCCACTGCTATCGACCGACAGATGAGGAAAAGAGGAGCAGCGAAAGAGCATGGTAGCTATGACAAATGTGATGAGGCGAGATGGAATGATGGTGAAAGGAAGGGGGAGAGATAAGCTATATGTAAGTACATGTATGGTGGGATAGCTGACTGAGACATAGAACGAGTAGACGATGCGACGGAGACTCGGCGCGTGATGAAAGGGCTAGCCCTAGCCCAGCTGACATGGGGTGGGACGACGAAAGTGGGGTGAAGAGGGGGATATCGACGTAATGAGACTCTGAAAGATGCAACGCGGCGTAGGTTAGATCGGAAGGAAGGGGAGTGGGCCGCCTAACGTTCCTCCTCAAAGCTCCTCTTCATCCGCCATCGCCTGGGCCTGAAGCGGTCGAAAGTAGGCTTGATGGGCATGATGAGAGGCGTGGTGGTGCTGCTGTATTCCATGCGTCGCCTCTTGCAGGCAAGATGCCACCGTCGGGAACGAGGAAGAAGGATGTTGAGACGGGCCGCCGAGCCCGCCGACGAGCCATCCGATTTCCCTCTCGAAGCCGCTCCGCACAACGTCCATGGTCTGTCGGACTAGACGTTCTTCATCCTTCACGTCCTTGCCGCCGTCTTTGGCGTCGCGGGAGGTGTTCGCCTCAATGCCAGGAGTACCGAGGACGACGAGATCCCTACCCCAACTGCTGACAAGGTCTCGCCCGAAGATGCGACCCTCATGGTTGACCTCGCGACATATGCGGCGGAGAAGGCGCTCCCACTCAGTGAGGAGGCGCGGAAGGAGGATGGAGAGTAGAGGGTCGGGGGAACGAGGAGAGAAGAGGTGGGATGGCATGGCGCGCAGGAGGCTCTTAGCTGAAGCGGCATCCGCGCCGGAAAGAAGGGCGGAGGTGGAACGAGACGGCGAGGGCGAAGGCGAAGAGGGAGAAGTTGCCGTAAAGATGCCGCCACGAGGGACGGGAGGTAGGACGTTCTCGATCCGCAAAAGCGCGGAAGTGAGCGTAGAAAGGAAAGCGAACGTGGTGCTGGGATGCTCCGCCTCGCGAGCTTTGATGCCGCTGCTGCTTCCGCCCTCGCTCCCAGAAGACGAAGCGACGTCAGCCGGACAGAAGAGAGGAAAGTAGGACATGGCACTGTTGACGAGCTCGCTGAGAGCCGGACGGACGCGTGACCAAACATATTCGTCCCGTGCTCCTCCTCCGCCGGCGCCCGACGGCACGCTTGAGACCGAGGGGGAACGACCCCAGCCGAAGCTGCCGGGCGGTGCTGTGAAGCCAGACCCGAAGATGCCGGCACCACTACCGGAGCCAGTGTAAGGCATGGCCTCTCGCACCTTGCGTTCAGCCTCTTCAAGCGCGGACTCGACGGTGACGAGCGAAGGGGTGGGGAGGAGCGCGAGGACGGTGGATGTAAGGTTGTGTTCAGGAGGGGAGGTGCGAAGGAGCGTTGTCAACACGTTGACGAGCGTCGGCTTATCGAGGGAGGCTGAAAATAAAATGATGCAAAAAGCATGGAGAGATGAACGGATAGATGGGTCAAAGGTAAGTCATACCGACTTTATAAATGCCACTACACACGCGCATCTTGACTTGAACGAAAGGGAGGTAACAAACGCACTGAGCATCTTTCCGAGGTCGACTCCACTGTCTGACTCGCCGCTCGCTTGTCTCTTGCCCTTTCCAATGTCGGACAACGTGCGAGTCCTATCACCGACGCCCCCGTTACCATCCTCGTTCCGAGCCCCGAGGGAGTCTCCGCTATTGGTAGCTCGCATACGCTTGGAGGCGACGGTGCGAAGCCTGATCTCGCGATCCCTTCCACTGCGATTGGTCATGTCGGTCAATCCACCCCCGACGGAAGAAGCAGAAGGAGGAGAAGATGGCGGCGGGGACCCCATCTTTTCGTCCTCATCCTCCTCGTCTTCATGGCGCCTCTTGCCCACGGCCTTGCGTTTTGCAGAAGCGGCGGCACCAGAGGGGGAGGAGAGACCTCCTTTGCTTGTGGCAGACTGTCCGAAAGCATTGGCGGAGGTCATGATAGTGTGGTGCGGCGGGGCTCCCCAGCTGGGTACTTGAGGCTGGCTACCACCGCACCCCAGCTGGCCCTGAGGCTGCAGATGGAAGGCGGCGGTGCTACTGCTGGGACCTGCGGTGGCCATCCCGGGCATGCTTGCGGCGGGAGATTGCTGAGCAGGGGGGAGAGTAGAGGCGAAGCCGAAACCGAAGGCAAGGGGGGAAGGAGCGTGGTGGACGGGGGTGACGTTGAAGGGGATCTGATGGGGATGGATTTGAGAGCGTGAGGTGGCGGGCGTGCTGGGCGTGGGCAGCGGAGGGGAGACGAGGGTAGAGGAGTGGGCGCCGGCCATGGTCGGGTGGTGATCTGAGGGGACCGCTGAGCGGCGCCACAAGACGAGGCAAGCGGTGGCGAAGGTCTATGGCCCGCGACCAGGCGTGAGATTTAAGAAAGACACAATCGAGGTGTAAGTGGCGACCTGGCAAGCACAGAAGAGGCCGCGGGGGCGCTAGGGCCGTGGCCGACGTGATAGACGGCGGTCGTGATGGTGAGAGCGGAAAGGAAAAGGTCCGGAGGCCAAGACAGGAGGATGTTGGCGGAGACGTCTCAATAACCCTAACCTTTTAGTTCACAGGCGGCTTGCGTGGACGTCGCGCACGGACCACATCTGGAAATTGACGTTCGGGAAATGTTCACGCACGGATACAAATGGGACAATTGGGAAAAAACTCGGGCCTTCAAGCAGCTGCCAGCGCTCCGGCTTAAATCCAATGAACGGAACAAGTCCTGCCCTCGCGCCCTCTATTCCTCTTCGTCATCCTCCCAGACGTACTCGGCCCTCTTCCAAGCCGCCAGCTGCATCCAGCATCGAAACATCCTTAACCTCTTCGCCCGGTTCACCTGGAGCCTCCTATCCACCGCCAGCTGTGTCAATCGGAACGGCCCGTTCTCTCGCACCTCCGCACTGGGCGTACTAGTATCAGAAAGGGAGGGCAGTTTGGGACCATCACGCGGAGGCGGGGACACGATTCGTTTCGGTGGCAGTGATACCTCATCCGGGGAAGAGCGCAGATAGGGCTTGGGGAACGACGCCGCTGTCGCCGGCTGAGGATTGAGCGTGGTGACCTCCGCCTCCGGCCCATCCCCCCCTTTCTCTGACTCTGCTTCGCTCGTCCCCGTCGCCGCCGTCAAAAGCTCCCCTGACTCGACGGCAGATTCCGCCGGTGTGAGAAGGGGGGAATGGCCGTCTGGCGTCGGCACCGGCACGTCCGATGTCGAAAGTGACAGGCGAGAGGCGAGATGAGCAGATAGCGTCGCCATCCCCTCGGCTGCGGGTGTCTGTAATGACGAAGCCGCTTGCTCCCGCGCTCGTCGAGCAGCCATGCTAGCTACGTCTGGCTCGCCGCCCCACAGATCCCCCAGCTCGTCTGATCCATAAATTGGCCACAGCCAGTCAGCTAACCGTAGCGCAATGATTCCAAGAGGAGTGGATGACGATGAAGACATGCGCACCTTTGTCGAAGAAATACACCCTCGTACCGTCACCTCTGACATAGAAGTTCTCAGCGAGCAACCGGCCCGCTTTGAAACGGAGCTGAGGGAGATCGTGTCGTCCGTAGTCACGAAACAAAACCACACCGCCCGGTCTGAGCATCTGCGAGAGACGAAGCAGCGTGGTTTCTGATGTGAGCGCTCATGAGGACAAGGGCAAAGCAACAAACGACCGGGGATAATGGCAGATGCCCGCTCGACGTACCGTCCAGACATTCTTCACGGCTCCTTTCCACTCCTCTGGACGGAGGGCACTGAACACGTAAATCATCACCACAATGTCCACCGTACCCAGCTCTACGCCCTCTGGCAAGTTGGGCACGTGTCTCCTTTTGCCAGGCGCTCCGCCAGACACAGAGTTGGCGGACGACGCGAGGTCCCAAACCGAGGCGTGACACTTGCCCATCGGCGGAGAGAGGTAGAGGGGGTTTGACTGACGACGGCGTGTGAGCGCGACGAGGAAGGATATGAGCTCGTCAATTAGACCTTGTAGATGATGTCGTATGCTCGAGTGCACGCTGCAGCACACTCACCTTGACGACATCAATGGCCGTTTTTGAATAGTCGCAAGCGTGGATGACTAAATCCGGGTTCTGGTTCTGAGCCAACAGAGGAAACACCGTGTTTCCTGCCCCACAGCCTACTTCCACCACCTTCATTGGTCCTGCCTGTGCCGGGCAATATACCATGCCAATGGAGGCCATCAATAAAGCGTCAATCATGTCCATTCCACCCAGAAGAAGGCCACACGGGGAGGCGCAAGCGATGCTGGCACTGGACAGGAAGCAGCCGACGGACAAACTCACGTCGGTCATGGTAGCGTCTATGAGCTCTGGAAACTCGTTCCGCAGCCAATTACGATCTTTGAAGAACCTGTTTTGATTTCGCTCGTAAAACGTGTCCCAATAGCGCTCGGGACAGGTATTGTAGGCGTCTGGTGAGGGAGAACGATGGACAACTTAGAAACATGGAGGAAGTGAAACAGGCGAATCAAGGGATAAACACAAGACTGACCTCGCTCAGCGTCCGGCACCGGTGCAGCACGCTGCTTCTCCAGGATGGTTGCAATGAGCGCTTCTTGTTCTTCCGGGAGCTCGACATGGTCCCTGAGTGGCGGGTGACGGAAGGGGCGACGAGTGAAAATCAGCTTCTCCCAGCACGACAAGCTTGAGGTCAGAGACGAGGCTGACAGCGTTTCCACCAAAAACACTTTGCTCCAAGCGCATGTCCCACGGTGCCCACGTCCATCGACGACTCACCAAGCGTTATGCTTCCAGACGTCCATGCCCTCCCGCAACAACCGTGCTCCGTGCGGGTTATCAGCATCGCCCTCGTCCCCCTCCCGGGCCGGCGCCGCCTCCCCACTCGTCTCCGCTTTGTGGGAGAGATCGAGCAGGTTTTTCACACTGCTTGTCGTCTTGGGTTTGGCCATGTCTTCCTTCCTTCCTACTTTCTTTCTTTCTTTTTTTTTCTTCCCACCTTCCTTCCGGTCTGGAAGGGATTATTCGCGAGTTTCAATCCTACGTCTGCGTCTTCCGCGGCAAAAAAGGCCCGTGCGCGGTCGCAGTTCGCACGTGCCGCAGTCCCTGATCGGGCTTGCGGCGGGGTGGCGCTAAAGACGCATGAATTGCGTACAAGGGTCGCCGTGTCTAGAGCGACGGGTAAGCATGTCGGAAAGGAGGGTTGGGAAGGGGAGGAGTTCTCGGCGGAGAATCGCCGACTTAGCTATGTGCTGGTACGTACGCTGTGCGGGACAATTTCATGAGAGCACGCGCTCCACCGGTCTTGGCCACGGGCGGTCGGCGATCTGTGCACAGCATACGTATCGTCGGCCGGTTTGTGGAGCCGACGGTTCAAAGAAAGTAACAATTCTACTTACAGCATTATGCCAAGATTCGCGCGTTGCCCTCGCATGCAGCAAGTCCTAACGCCATACGATTGCCTATGGACCGACTGCTTACCGTCGTAAGTCACTTGACCACTCAGGTACCCGCCAGCCAGGACGCTGCGCCGGCAGTAGCTCCTGGTTAATGCTCGGCGGCAGAAGAAGATCACAGACGAAGGAAAGGCAGAGTAGAAAGCATATTCGAATGTGCATTTCATTCCTACCGACGTCCTCCACCGGCACCAACCGTCCCCCATTTAATAAAATGCTGGATGCCTGCGCGCGGCGCCCAGTTCTCCCTCCTTGTCCCCTACGTCTCCCAGCATGGCTGGCTATTCGGAAACGGCTCGTCCGGCAGGCGTAGACTCTGTCCCTTCCCTGTCGCCGTCCTGCGGCGGGGCCGAGAAGGATGCAAGCGTCGGTGACGGCAAGGACGATTCCAAGGACGAAGAGCATGACGGGAACACGGCCACGGTCCGAGAAGGCGTGGTGATGACCGGCGCAGACGTCTCGAACATGGTTGTCGACGTCCGCGACGACGGCGGTGCCTCGCTCACGTTCCGAGGCTTCGTCCTAGGTGCCATTGCTGCAGCGTTCGACGCTACCATGAGCCAGATCTATGCCTTCAAGCCGGTCCAGGTCAGCATCTCGAACGTCTTCCTACTGCTCATCATTTATGTGCTTGGCACGGTCTCCGGCACGGTCCTCCCTACCGCGTCATCAGTGCGCAAACGCCTCGGCGAACGGCAAGGCTTTACCGCTCAAGCGTTGGTCCGTCTGGCCGGCTGGGTAAATCCTGGACCGTTCGGTTTGAAAGAGCACGCCGTGGCCACTTTGACTGCTTCTTCCGCATCGAACGGCGTCGCTTCCATCTCCGTGTTCGCCGTGCAGAAGGTGAGCTTGCACTCGTAAATATGATAAAAGTTTAGCGTTCACTCTCTTACCTATCTACTCCACAGCTCTTCTACACCAACCCCCTCAATGCGTCCACTGCCATCCTCGCTACACTTTCCATTGGTCTCTTCGGCTATGGACTCACCGGTCTCCTCCGTCCCGTGACCGTCTACCCTAGCGAGATGGTTTACTGGGGTCTGCTCCCGCTGGTGAAGCTCTTCCAGGTCCTCCACTGGGACTCGGTGACTACTTCGAAGCGTCTTCGTGCCTTCTGGTACGGCTTTACTGGCATGACCCTATACGAAATCATCCCCTCCTACATCTTCCCCACCCTAAACGCTTTTTCCATCCCCTGCCTGGCTTCGCAAAAAGCGCCTGTTCACCGACGACAGACGCTGACGAACCTGTTTGGCGGCAGCGTGAGCAACGAGGGACTGGGCTTGTTCAGTCTCAGCTTCGATTGGCAATACCTGGGCTCGCAGTACATGGCCCTCCCCTTGGTCCAACAAGCCAACTCTTGGGTGGGGCTGATCGTCTGCTACGTCGCCTTTATCAGCGTTTTCTATAACAACGTCTGGAGCGCCAAGTCATTTCCATTTCTGTCTACGGCCCTCTTCGCCTCGAACGGTAGTCGGTACCACCAGACCGCGGTGTTCGTCAACGGTTCCATCCTCGACGAAGCGGCGCTCCAAAAGTACGGCATACCGCATTTCACAGGCACCTACGCCTGGGCGACCTTGACCGCCAACCTCGCCGTGAGTATCAGCGCGGGCGAAAGCGAAATGAGCCTCCGTTGACGTCGATCACTCTTGGCGCTCCAGATTGGCGCTCTCATCATGCAGTGCATCCTATTCTGGGGCAAAGATATCGTCACTGCCTTCCGTCAAGTCCGGACTCGGACTCTGCCGGATCGGCATTGGGTGGCCATGCAAAAGTACGAGGAGGCGCCATGGTGGTGGTACCTTTCGGTTTTGGTTGTCTCCTTCGTTTTCGGTGAGCAGCTGCCCCGCACTAGCCACGGTGAGGTTCATAGACTGAAGCCGGAACGTCTTGTCCGCCCGCCAGGTCTCGTGGTCGTGCTGAAAGACGACACCACGTTGCCATGGTGGGGCTATATCGTGGCCCTGCTGGTTGGAGGTGAGCCGTCTGAATTGTTTACTCCTGCTCAAGTCTTGGTCTTGACGGCGAGATCGTCTTCTTTGGTTTCTTCCACAGCGCTCATCGCGGTGAGTCGACGAGCAGCAATGATACATGGGAACCAGAGCTGGCTGAACGTACTTCCCGCTGTCCTCTGCAGCCCTTTAGCACAATCTTGTTTGCCATGATGGGCAACGGCATTGCAACGAGTCAACTGGTAAGCAGACTCTGTACTTTGCGAACGACGACCCGGCATTCGAATTAAAGCCGACCTGGCTCTCGCTCTTTCCGTCCGTTGTGCAGATGAAAATGATCGCCGGCGCGATCCATCCTGGCCGTCCGCTGGCAAACCTCTACGTGAGTAGGCAGGTTCTTTTTTAAGGCAGAAGTCGAAAGCCAATCGCGTCAGTTCTCCTTCCTTCAGTTCTCCGCTTGGTCGCATAGCACCATCGCTCAGTCCCTCAATCTTGCCGCCGACCTCAAGATGGGGCAATATCGTGAGTAGACATTTAGTGAACCCATGCAATACATGACCGACTCTGACGCCTCAATTTCAATAGTGAAAATCCCACCCCGGGTCATGTTCATTACGCAGGTCTGGGGTACCGTGCTCGGCGCATTCATCAACTATGGTGAGCGCGTTCAATGTCTTTGTTACGTCCCGCCGTCATTCCCTTCGACTCACCCGCCGTCCTCCCCTGCAGCTGTTATGATTTCCATCGTCAACAACAAGCGCGAGCTCCTGCTCGATCCGAACGGAAACTATATCTGGAGCGGTCTGAGCCTCCAGGGGCTCAATTCGCAGGCTGTCGCGTGGTCGCTGTCGAAATTCCTCTTCGGCCGTGAAGGTCCCTACTTTATCGCCCCACTGGGTCTGCTTATAGGCGCGTTCGCGATCGTCGTCCACTGGCTTGTAGCCAAGGTGAGCGCTGTGGTGCTGACGCAGTGAGTACGGCAAGGGAAAGAGAGACGATGATCACCCCGACTGCTTCTTCTCCGCGCAGGTTATTCCTCGCATCGGTCCCGTTCCGACGAATCGCATCATCCTTCCCGTCATCTTCAACGTGGGTCGTTCGGGAGGCTGCCCACTTGGATCGACTGAAACTGACCCGTCTCCTCTCACGATGCGACCAGTTTTCCGGATGGATGGCGACCGCTCTCAACTCGACCATTTGGAGCCAAGTGATCATCGGCCTCGTTTGCCAATGGTGGCTCCGCACTCGTCGCCCTAAGGTGTTCAAGGACTACCTCTACGTCGTCGCGGGAGGTTTAGACGGTGGCTCGTGAGTGGATAGATCATGTTGTATATTGCATCAGCTCGGGTGCTGACCACTGACTTGCTCCCACAGCCTCTTGGTCATTTTCATCCTTTCGTTCGCTGTGTTTGGTGCCGCCGGCAAACCACATCTCTTCCCTACCGTGAGTTCAGAAGACCAGTCACCGACCAGCAGTCCCAGGAGACGAAAAAAGCTTTGTGCCTCATTTTGGTTTTTCTCCGCCACAGTGGGCTGGCAATCCAAGAGGGTACCCGGACCACTGCCCCAAAACGTCGTGATGTGTTCACGTCGACACACACTTCATGCCTTTTTCCCCGTTTCTGTCTCGATTGACCCGTGGAACGGTCATGTCAAACTGGGGGCGACGACACGAAGGTTTTATCTTTCTTATAGAATTTTTTTTTTTTAAATTATCGCTAAATGCCGATATTCAAGCCGAGTTTCGTGCGAGTTCCGTCGCGTCGGCCTCCTTCGAGGATGGCGCACGCTGGCGAGGGCAGGGGTGTTCGGGCAGTGTTGAGCGAGCGTGACCGTGGTGTTGTCCTTCGGGCCTCTCTCGACACGGAGCCCAAGCCTGTCGTAGCCGTTTAGAAGGAGGCCCCGTTTCTGGCCAGCTCGGCATAAATGTGCCGGCTGCCCGACGATCCAAAGCGCCCCTGGTAGTTGTTTAGATCCACGCCCTCAGCGGGCGGGCTACTGGGAGTGCGAGTCTCAATGTTGCCCGCCGCGGGCACCACCGGTCGGGAGTGCCATTGGGCGCAGTTGAAAGGACACTCTTGGTGCCATCTAGCGTCTGAACTGCCGAGAGCAACTAGATAAATAAGACGCCGCCAAGTTGTTGGTGGGGTTTAAGCAGATGGTGACAGTCGCGCAGACAGACATACTGCGGCTGAAGTAGGCGAATTGCCGCAGCAGAGATCACACAATGCCGAGCAGGTCGTCTCCACTCACCATCACTCTGATGGCCGTCCCGTCCCAGCTCCGGACGACGAGCAAGATCGACGGGCCAGCATGTCCAGGTCGTCCACTTTAGGAAGTACGGGCGCCAGGGGGACGGGGACGGGCGTGAATAAAGAAGAGCAGAAGCGACCCGGCAAGGCAGCGACAGAGGAGAGGGAGGACGGCGAGGACGGGAAAGACAACAGGGAGAATGTGATCCTGCGCATCAAGCGCAAACGCAACGAGGAGCCGCTCGATGCTCTCGGTGGGTTGCGTTGCGTCGGGTCGAGCCGTAGATCGTTAGCCCGGCCGCGCTTTAGGTGGCGTTGCCGCGCGCTCGTCCGTTCTTACTGTGCTGGGTAACGAGGGGACTCATGATGAACCGCATCGTTTTACGTCGCTGCTCCCACTCGCTGTCCTGCTTTCTCGACTGCCGTTCCGTCCATGATCTCAGTCATCGGTCATCAGCCCTCGCGAGCACGGCGACGAATATCCCGGCTCCCACATAATTCGTCGGACAAGGGATCATCAGCATCTGTTTTCGCTTCGGAGGGTGCTCAGAGCAGACGGTCGGAGCGTAAGCGCCCAGCGGACACGGGCAGCCCTATTAGGAGTGCGTGTTGGGAGCCATCAGATCGGCTCGTCCGTATACCGTGGACCATCGAGTGCGGCAGATGCAGCTGACCTTTGAACTGGGCCTCTCCGTACTGCTTTCTTTTCGTCTGACGTCCAGCCATGTTCCGCTTTGCCGAAACGGTCCCGATCGCGAGCTTCAGCGACGAGAAGAGCACAAGAGAGCTACGCGTACGCTCGCTGCTTTTGTTTTTTTCGGTATCGTGGATGGAAGGGGCGTACGATGTTGATGCGCACCAACAACTTGCCTCCTCTTCGTTTAGGAACGCATCGGCCGCTTGGCGCGACCGACGGCTCCACTTCCCTCGACGACATCGGCTACCAAACAAGCGGCAGCAACCGGCACCGCCACGCCTCTAACTGGACAAGTCTCCTTACCTTCCTCCGCTCTAGCCTCTCCCGTCTCCTCGAGGCCTGGGACACCTCGGAGGACCCGCCCTTATTCCAAGCTATCCAACGTAGGTACTGCAACGCCTCCGGGGAAGAGGAGTCAGGGGAGGGCGGAGGGGAGGGTAGAAAGGAGACGATTTCGGGTGGTAGGAGGGGCGGGAGGGGGTGAGAGGGAGAGAAAAGAGAGAAAGGTGGGCAAGAGCGGGATGAAGGGCCTTCATGGCGTTCCAGTCATCAGGTAAGTTCGGCGAACACGGAAAGAGCGGGTTGGACGAAAAATCGACCGCACATGTGGTCATTTCCTCTTGAGTCCCGCTTATCCATTTGCGCTATTCCCTTCTATCCCTGTTCGCTTACCTAGGAACACAAAGGTGATGCGTGCCGAAGCGGCCTTTCACCGCATCGTCGACGCTATAGCCGAAGAACTGCCTGCAGAACGGCGGACCACGGTGCCGAAGGCGCCGCCCACCCCCGCGCCTTTGCTGGCGCGGAGGAAAGGCGCGGGAGCCGCCGCCGACGGCTCGAGCCGACTCGCGGACGCGAATAAGGGTGCCGGGGAGGACGGCGTGGAAGGTGTGGGAGGGTTTGAGGAAGGCATGGGCGCTTTTGAGGAGATGTTGAGGGAGTACTTGAAGAGTGAGCGCATCGCTATCCCCGCGCGTTGAGCTTTAACATTGGTCTGCCATGTAGCGCCCCGTTCATTTTGTGGACCAACGAATCACTAACCAGTCGATCTCTCCTTCCGATCACTCATCCATCCGCCACTGGTCCGCTCAGTATCTGAGCCGGCCCTCACGCCTTCCCTCACTCCGTCCCCAGGTCTGAAGCCGTTCGCCACGGCGACGCCAACTCCGCTTCCCTCCACGTCGACCGAGCCTTCGCCGTTGGCCTCCCCTCTTCCTTCTTCTTCTCCTCTTCCGACCGACCGAGGCTCAAGAGCAAGCAGTGTGACGGAGGACGACGATTACGTCTACGACATCTACTACCGCGCCGTCGCGCCGTCGCCGCCGCCGCCTTCCGCCTCCAAGGAAAGAGGAAGGGCTGATGAAGCGGACGGTGACTGGGATAGCGACATGACAGGTTCTGGCATCAAGGAGGAGGGCGCTTACGGGAAGGAGTTCTACGGGTTGGAGGGCGTCGTTGGTGAACTGTGAGGATTTTTTCATCGAGCTCGACACTTTAATTTCTGGGCGAGCGTCGACGTGTACTTGCCTCTGTCATCTCGTGCCACTCCTTCTGTTCCCTCCTTCTGAACCGTTCTTCTCCTCCCCGCTTTCCCTCCGCACAGCGCCGGCCTTTCCTCCACGGACTCCCTCCTTCTGTCCACCCTCGACCCATCCCACCCAAAGCTCCTTCATGATGCCTCGGAGACGGACTCGGACGTGGACTCTGCGGACGAAGATTCGAACGCCGAGGACTTTTATCGGAACGATTACCCGGACGAGGACGAGGGGGAGGGGGATGAGGACGGAGGTGGGTTGGGAGCCAGAGGGAGCGGTGGTGATGGTATGGGTGTCGATAGGGAGGGTGCTCGTAGTGGAGGCTGGCTTGGGGAGGAAGGCGGGTATGGGGAGTGGGAGAGAGAGGAGGAGCCGGTGGACGAGGACGAGATCGTGGGCGCCGGGTTGGGTTGGGTGCGAAGAAGATGGAGGGAAAGCAGAGGTGAGACGAACAGACGTCTTTTTTGTTGCGACGAAGAGAAGAGCTACGCCGTTTCGTGGACCTTTGTCGTTCTGACGAAGCTTGGCATTTTCGTCTCGCAGCGATGTATGCAGAGGATGACGACGACGACGACAACGACTTTGAGGCTGACGAAGAGGAGGAGGACGACGACGACGAAGACTACTTTTAATAGTTCATCGAAGTCCTACGTCGCTGGTCTCACGCGCCCTGATCAAGCGGCGCAGCGCAGCGAAGGTTCCTGGGCGTCCTCAGGAAGCGTGGAGGGATGGAAGGGAAAAAAGAAGAAAAAACAGTGAGTGAGCAGATGTCGAACGCGGGCGGCGGAGAACCGCTGGGTCGCCGTTCCGCCCGCGGCGAGCAAAGTGAGCGAGTGTGTCATACCCCCTCCCCCCTTCCCCCCCCTTGGATGGAGTCTTCTACTGTAAGATAGTAGTAGTCTCTACGCGAAAAAAAAAAAAAAAAAAAAAAAAAAAAGTCCACGATGCTGCGGAGGCGCCCTCCCTAACCGGAAAATCCGATCGATCTTAACGGCCATCCATCTCATTCGCTTACCGCAAAGATCGCTGGCATTTGGGGAAGACACGCATGCCGGAGAGACGGGCGGCCCTCCCATCCCGCTGCCGATCGCTACTTCTCTCCTCGATCCTCAAGAGGCGCCCATGCAGCCGCGGGTCAGCGCCATCGAGAAAAAAAAAGGAAAAAAAAACTCGCAGAGCTTTGTCTTCCATTTCGCGGCACGATTAGAGAACTAGGGTGGGTAGTAGAAACTCGAGCCGACGCGGTCGTCCGACCGAACACGAATGCGACGCGACGCGAACCTTGACACAGAGAGACACTCGGACGGACACATCCACAGAGAGGGAGAGACACAGAGAGAGACAGAGACAGAGAGACAAGGAAAGAAAGAGAGACGACCAAACAGAGCTCAGCGAGAGAGGGAGAGCGCGCGTTCCCCAAGGAAATGAAAGTGCGATCGGGAGGGAAAAAAAACGGCAGCCAGCATCGCTCGCTCGCTCGCTCGCTCTACCCTACCCGGCTCGCGCACTCAGCAAGCAAGGGCGGGCAGGCGGGCTAGGGAAGGGAAGGGAGGTAGGGAGACGACCGTCCGAGCTGGCGGACGCGTCGAAGCGCAAATGACGAGCAGCGAAGCGAAGAAGGAGGGGCAGACGAGAAGAGGAGAAAAGAGAAGGGAAAGGTAAAAGAAGGCGTAAGGGGTATAGTGGGTCGTCGATCGACGACGGTGGGTTGGACCACAGCGTCTGATGCGATGGGAGGCAACGGCGACGGTGGAAAGCACGGAGGTGTGGCCGGCGCGAGCGCGGCTTTCTACCTCCACGTCCAGTTTCCTGACCCTCCCCTCTCCATCCCCGCTCATGTCACCCGCCACCCGTCCCAAGCCGGACCACCTCCCCGTTCCCCTTCCTTCAGAGCCCGAAAGACGGCGCAAGCGCAACGGCGCCCACGACCGCGGCAACGGCGCTGACAACGGCGGCGTCGGTGAAACGGAGATGGAACGGGGACGGCGCGGCGTTGGGCGGGCTGAGAACCTGTACGCCGGCGAGGTTGCTGACGCCCTGAAGCCATGCGCTACCGCACTGCGCCTTCATGCCCTTGTACAGGTCGCTTTGACCTCCCAAAATACCAGACTGGCTGAGCCCGACAGCGTACGGCACGGACACCTCGAAGGAGATGTACGCGGCCATGATGGCCTGCGAGCAGCTGGTGCAGAGGACGTCGGTGTTGTCGGTCGGTTGCATGAAGAGAAAGGCGAGGTTGGAGGAGCGGAACTGGGCCGAGTTCGGCTTTTGGGCGGCGACGGTGGAGACGTTGGTCGTGGGGAGGCCGTTGTTGTTATTGGAGGCGGCTTGTCGGGCGGCGAGGGAGTTAGAGTAGAGTGGGAGAGGCTCGCCGGGGATGGAAAGAGGGCCGGTGGGGAGAACAGAGCGCTTGCCGTTGTTGGGCGCCGTCGCCTTGGTGATGTTCCTGACGGACGGGTGAACAGAAGGGATGAGACACGGACGGCCGGCAAAATGCGTCGGCTGGGCACTCACATGACACAATACTGGCCGTTGGTGTCCTTGGAGCAGACAGCGCTCCTGAAGGGGTTGAGGACGTAGAGGACGTCATAAGCGCTAACGACGGCCGAGTTGTTTCCCCTAAGCTCGTCGGAGCAATTGCCGTAGAAGTAGGTGAGGCGCTGGCGGACCATGCCGTCATCGCACGCGTCCGAGTTGGAGCCGCATAGCTGGCCCAAGGAGGTGTCGAGCTCGTTGTTGGTGGAGGCGGCGACGGAGCCGGTGGAGGAGGCCGAGGAGGAGGCGTTGGTGTAGTAGGAGACGGCCTCGAGGAGGGGGGCAGTGCATTGAGAGATGGCCGGGTCCGAGTTGAGATTCTCAAGGAAGGTGGTGCAGCCTTGGGAGACGCCGGTGCTCGGAATGAGTGACGAGGGGGCGGAGGACTGGGCGAGGGAAATGGAGGGCAGCGCCGACAGGGCGGCGGCGACGACGAGGGCGAGGTTGATCATGGTATAGGCGAGGTGGGTAAAAAGGGTCGTGAGATTTGGGTCTGGTCTGGCCTTGTCCTGGTGTATCTATCGTCGTCGGCAAGGGCGATGCGAGGGTGCGTGTCTCTCGCCTTTGGTCCGGTGGGCCTGTCTGTCTCAAGCGCGCCTGGCGTAGAGGGGTCGGGGGGCTATTCCGGAGGTGAGTGAGTGGGTAAAAAAAGAGGGTGAGGAAGGAGCGTGAATGGTGATGGTGATGGCGATGGCGATGAAGACGAGGATGAAGGGACAAAGTCGACGTCGACCACCGGCGCCCCCGAGAGGACACAAACTGCCGCAGCACCGCCGCGTCGGCTGGTTAGCGCCGGTTGTAATGTCCCCTTAGCGACAATTACAACTGGGACGGCCGGCCGGCGCCACCGGGCTCGTGCCGGACGCGGCGGCTCTATTCGCATTACAGAGCCGCATTACAATTTGGTCGCGCGTCCATTTGTTTTCTTTTCTTACTGCTTAGCGCGGATCGACGTGATCGACGACGTGCTTGTGTCGGCGAGCAAGCAAAGAGAGCGTGAAAGAACCTCGCTTGCCTCAGGTCCGTGTCGCTGGCGATGACGGACGGGATGGAGGGACAAGGACGGTCGAGCCGGTAGAGGAGAGGAAGGATGGAAGGAAGGAAAGAAACAAAGAAACAAAGAAACAAAGGACGGGAGGGGAGAAGGAGGGGTATCATGCGAGCGAGGGTGGGGGATGGGGCGGTGGGTGAACGATCGTGGATGGATGGATGATACATGGGTGGATGATGCATGGATGGACAGACAGACGGCACATCTGCTGAAAGACACAAACGAGGGCGGCAAGATGGTCTGCCTACGCCTCAAGCCCGAGGCCTAACGGGAAACCCATTCACCTACCCACCAAAGCCCCTCCGCTCCTCTCCGCCCGCCACCCTCCTTCCCCTCTCGCCGAAGCCATCCCTTCTGGTCCAGAAGAGCGACCGCGAAGGATGCCGGTGGCGGTGGCCCCATGTCCATGTCCATGTCCATGTCCGTGTCCGTGTGCATGTCCGTGTGCATGTCTGCCTACAACGCCCGCACCAGGACGTCGTAGACGCGTGGTGCGAAGAGCGGGCGACGTCGTAGGAAGACTTGTCGGATATGGCGCCGCACCGACCGACATCGTCGAGCCTGCCTGGAGGGGTCCAGTGGCCAAAGAAGACGAAGACAAAGATGAAAAGGAAGACGAGGAGGCCGAAGCCGAAGCCGAGGCGAAAAGGGTCGCCGAGAGGGACGAGGAGGACAAGGCGGACAGCGCCAAAGGTCGCGACCGCGGCGAAGTCCAAGGCGAATCGAGGGCCAACGTCGAGGCGGACGAGGCGGGCAAGAACGACGGTGGAGGGGGAGGGAAGGCGAATGGCGGTTTGTCGTACTCCTCCTCTTCCTTTTCCTCCTCCTGCCTCTCCCCCTCCCACCCGTCCTCCTCGTCACCGCCGTTCGGATCCCTCCCCTCTGTACCCGACGAGACCCTCGCTCCTTCAGCGCCCTCGTCCGCCTCTCCATCCCCATCTGCGCTCACTTCCTCGTTGTCGCTTCGCTCCATCCCATCTCCCGCGCCGCCCGAGCGCGCCATCATCATCGCCCGACGAAGATGCTCGTTCAGGTATTCCGCCAGGCTCGACCGCCGAGGCCGCGTCGACGCTGTCGCACCCGCAGTCGCAGTCGCAGTCGAAGTCGCAGTCGAAGTCGCAGTCGCAGCCGCAGCCGCGTCTCGAACCATCGCAGCGACAGAGGCCGAGGCCGAGACAGAGTTCGTCGACGAACCGGTCCTCCACAACGGGTGCCCAGGCTCGACGACGAGCACTCTCCTCCTCCTTCTCTCGCGGACCGCGACGACGTTCTCCAGGGAATGCCCGTTCACCGTCGACTGCCTCCTCCTCCTCCGCATCCCCGCTCCCGCGTCCCTCCCAGGCGACGATGCAGAGCCTGCCGCCGCCCCACCCGCCCCGCTCTCTCCATCCACCACCTCCCTTTCCTCGTCTACCTCCTCCACCACATCCCCGTTCGCATCCACCCACACCCACCTCCTGCTCCCAGCGTGCAGCCTCGCTCGCAACCCGCCTGGTCGACGATCCAGGCTCTCCCAACCCGTGTCCGAGTCCGGGCTCGACGATACCTCCACGCCGCCGCTGCTGCTGCTGCCGTCGCCGGTGGCGGACCGCGACGGCCTGGACGACAATCCCGGTTCGCCCTCGTCCTCCCCACCCTCATCCGTACCACCGCCCCGGCCCGCTCCGCGCGTTTGGCCAGGCCCATGGGGCACGCTGGTGTATCTACTCTCCTCCCGAGCGGGCTGCGGCGCGGCACGACCTCCGCCCAACCCGGGCCCGCTCTCGCTCTCCTCCCCTGGACGGGCAAAAGGGAGACCTCGTGGACCTTGACGGATGGCCAGAGGGCGATATACGATCGCATCGCCGGCGCTGCTGCCCGTCGTCTCGGACGGCGGAGTGATCAACCCGTCCATCGACATCGACGTCGAAGAGGCAGTTGTCGAAGAGGAAGACGACGGCGGACTGCCGACGGCGGCCGCAGCACGAACGGCAGCGGCCATGTGCTCCTGCGCGACGAGTCGAGCTCGAATGCCTAAAGGCGCGCGACCTCCGCCGCCGCTCGTCCCGTCCTGGCGGCCGTTGCCTGCATCATCGGCGCCGCCGCCTTCTCGCCGGGCCACTCGGCGACCCGTCGTCGTGAGAGCAGCAGCAGCGGCGGCGGCAGCGGAACCGTCCGTTTCCCCCACCCCCATCGTCCTCTCTACGCTCTGCCTTTCCCTCTCCACGTGGCCGACGCCCGACGAGTCTGTGCCCGCCCTCTCCGTCTGCTGAGTCGCGGCGGACGCGGACGGGCCCCGCGAAACGGCAGGGGAAAGAGACGGAGTGGAAGGAGACACGGTCTGAGAGTCCGTCGGCCGAAAACGTCCTTCCGGAGCGCGCGTCCGATGTACGGAGACGGAGCTGGGAGCGAAAGCGGTTGGGACTAAAGGGCCGTCATCCAAGTCCGTCCCGACGCCGGACGCCGCCGCGCCCGAGCTCGAGCTCGGAAGGCGATCATCACCGGAGAAAGGGGTGAAAGAGCTGTTGGGCGAGCCAAAGTCCTCCTGTCGCTCGCTAGTCTCTTGAGGTCGCTCGCCAGTCTCTTGTGGTCGCTCGGTCTCGCCCTCACTTTCCCCATCGTCGTCGCGCTCCGTCTCGACCTCCCCACCACCCACACCCCTCTCCACTACATTCCGTGAGGCCCTCTGGGCCCTCTCGACACCCCCGCCAGCGACCCAGCCAGCCCACTCGCCGGCCCTCAGGCCCTCCCTCTCTTCATGAGCATGTTCCGCAGAGGATGAAGAGACGCCGCTTGGTCGAGGTTGAGAAAGTGACCGACGGCTCTCCCCCGCGTCTCCAGTAGATGTAGGAGGATGAGATGTAGACGGCGAGCGCGTCCTATCAATACCCATCTCCGGCCCAGCCATCCCGCTCTCCAATTCCAATTCCGCCCTCGCGTGGCTCTGCTGCAGCTCGTGTAGCCGAGCGCGGTACCAAGCCGCAGGTTCCCCAAGTGCTCGCGTAGGGCTTCGACTTCGGCTGCGCAGGTGATTGCCGGCGCCGCCGCCAACGCCGCTGGTGGTAATGGTGCTTACGATTACGCTCGCGTCGGCGCTGGGAGAAGACGGCGCCACTGGCGACGATCGATCAGCCCCTGGTCCTGAGCCTGCTCCTTCTGCTCCTTCTGTCGAGCCCGTGCCCGCGTCATCCGAAAGAGAAGCGCGCCCGGAGCCAGCCTGCGATGAAGGCGCTTCCTCGTTCCGACTGAAATGCCGTTCCACGGCGGCGTCCAGCCGACCCAGCAATGCTTCGAGCCTCGTGACGGCGGTACGAGTATGAGCGCGTGAGACGGACAAGGAGGGCGGGGAAGAGGCAGGGGAAAGGGAAGGAGAAAGGGGAAGGCCGGGTGAGGACGGGCGGGTGAACCCAAAGTTCTCCGTTCCTTCGACGTTGGCGGCCCCTCCTTGGCCTGCGGCTACCCTTCCGCTGACGCTCCGCAGGCCGACGCTACGTCGGAGCGGGCTAGCCCCGCTGCTAGGCGAGCGGAAATGAGGATGAGCGTGTTGATGATGATGGTGGTGGTGGTGGTGCGAGGAAACCGATCCGGCGCCGACGGGGGAGGAGAAGGAGGACGCAGAGGGCAGACTGCGTCCCGCAGCGGCGCGTGCTTCGCGGAAACGTTCCGAAGAAGACACTCGAAGCGGTGAGGAGGGAGTCGACGACGGGGAAGGCAAGAGCGGCTCCATCTCGGAACCGTCCCTCGTCGCCGCCGCCATCGTCATATCCAGTTGATCCGTACCATCCGCGCCGGGAGAAGAGGGATGGGGATCGGCTTGCTCAGCTTGACTCGGTTCACGAAGCGCCTCCCCTTCCAAGCTATGCTGCTCGGGGTCAGCGACCAAAATCGGCATGAAGCCTTCCAAATCGCCATCGCTCCCACCACTGGCGGCGGCTGCGCGAGACAGCTCAGAGCTCGCCCTCCACCCCGTTCCCGTCGAAGAAGGCCGATCCAAAAACGTGCTCTGAAATTCGGCCTCGATGACCTCCAAGCTCATGCCAGGGTTTGCCCGCACGATGTCGAGCGTCCTCCTCTGCACGACGTCCATCTCCCTCACCCGACCGTGCGGACGAGCGTCAGGATGGGCGAGGAGGTACTCCATCTGAGCGATCAGGTCCTCCCTCCTCCGTCGCTCAGCGGGCGACAAGTCTAGGTTCTCGCCACGCGCGGATGAACGCGAGGGTCGGAGTTCTTCGAGGATGAACGCACGTCGGGTCGCCGCTCTGAGAGTCAGATCATTCGGGTCATACGGGCTATTTGAGACAGCTGTGGTCGTCGTCGTCGGCGGCGGCGGCGGCGGCGTACTAGAGGGTCCGGGCGCGGGGGAGGGGAGGGAGAAAGAAGCGTGAGAGCGCTGACGCACTCGTCTGGCGATGCTCGCTCGCCATGCCTCTCGCTCAGGGGAGAAAAGCTCGGCGAGGTTGTCGGAGGTGGAGTCGGTCGTGCGCGTGCGCGTCGTCGGTTCGGCAGGGGAGGCTTGGGCACGCGAGAGGACGGTGTCGACGGTGGTGGACGACCTTTGGGCGAAAGAGGTGCGTGGCGCGCTGGCAGAAGAGACGGGAATGTTGACAGTGATGCCGTGCTCTGCGGCGGCGCCCCTGCGCTCGCCGGCGTCGATGGGCGCGCTCGCCCTTGTCTCCCAGTCTCTCTGCCTCTCCACGTCCCTATCGCTGCTCTGACCGAGCCTCTGAGAATTTGAATAAGCGAAGATAGTCCTCGGCCTCGGAGGCGTCGACCTGACGGCGTCGGCAGCCCTGTTGAGGCTCCTGTCGAGCGCGTTGGCCTGAGTCCTCAGTCGCTCGATGCTGTCGGCCACGTTCCGGACGTCCTCGGCGGTCGACTCGGTGAAGCTGCGTTCGAGGGCGTCGGTGTGCGAGCGCAGCCGGTCGATCGCGGCGGCCAGGTTGTCGATGCGCGTGTGGACCGACTCGCGGAGCGTGTGCAGGCGCTCTGGATGAGAAGCGCTGAGGGCGGTGAGGGAGGCGGACGACGAAGCGGCGCCCGAGCGGGTGGAAGTAGAGGGAGAGGGAGTGATATCGCTCGCCGAGGTCGAGCTTGTGGGCCGGACCGTCGAGTCGGACGGCGGCGAGGATGAGGAGTCTGGAGAGCGGCACGACCGAGATCAGCTGTGCCCAGCAGCCGTATAAAACCGCCACAACATGGTTCGAAGGACGATGGCTCACCACTGTTATTGTCCCGCGCATCCCATTTCGACAATAGAAGCGGGCGACCCATCCTCGACGTCCGTCGTTCGTTTCCGTCTTACGCTGTCTGTCCCTCGTCTCGTCTCGTCTCGTCTCGGCTCGATCACGTCCGTCGTTGTTCGAGCGCGCACGAGCCGAGCGCCGGAATCGAGAGACCGCACGCAGAGGTGCGCCGTGTCTTGAAGGGGAGGGTGAAAGTGAGAAGGTGAAAAAGAATCGAAGCTATGTCATGGAAAGATGTCGAGATCTAGAGGGAAAGAGAGAGGTCGTTGTCTCGTTGTTGACCGTCGCACGCACTCGGCGTCCCCGGGCTTGGCGAAATCGGCGAGATTGCCGCAGCAGCGGTTCGTCCGCGTCGTCCCCTCCTCCCAGCGAGAAAAGACGAGACGAGGTCATGTTACGCACACCATCAACCTCTTCGGTGAGTGCCGTCTGCCGTCGTCGACCAGACAGGGTCGTCGTTTGCCAGCCCTCATTTCGAGCGCATGCGTGCGGGCTGGGCGGCGTGAAAGGATGATCTCACAAACAATTCAGAATCGCTACTCGCGAGTCCATCCTTCTCCTTTGGACCGAGCCGACAACACTTGTAACCGATCTGATGCCCCAACACCCATCGCTTTGCGGTGCCTGCCTGCCTTTGTTGTCGTGTTATTTTTTTCATGGAGAGCCCTCTCGGGCGTTGCTGTTGCGCGAGCCGGCAGACGCTGACCTGCTCGTTCCCGCTTTCCTGTCTGCATAGGCCCATCCAGGTTCGAACGTGCGTGTGTGTTTCGCGAGTCCTCTCACTCTCAGCCTACCTTTGACTCCTCTTGTTTGTGAGATCCAGTCCGTCGAGTTGGATGGACGCTGTTTGTCATTCTGGCTTTGGGCACGGATTGCTGGCTACGTTGAATTTGACCTCGCCTTGCGCTGAGCTGGCGGGTCCATGCGTGTATATCTTCGCATTTTGTAACTCGTAGTTGGATGTAAGCCATCGGTGACAGCGGTCAGGGCAAATGAGAGAGGAAACGGATTCCACAAAACGCTGGCCTGTTCTGTTGAAGGTCGGCGGACCGGAGCGGAGAGCGCCTGGCTCGGCGTCCTCCCCGTCTTACCCCGCATCCGCTCCTTCCGGTCCCCATGCCATCGCCCGACCACTCTTCGTCTCTCCATCCACGATTAAACACCCAAACGACACTTTCCTCCGCCCGACTCAGACCTCAACATGTCCTCCGCCGACTCCTCGCCTCTCCAAGGCCGACTCGTCTACACCCCTCCCCACCCCGAGCGCACGCGAATCGACGCTTTCCGGCGCAAGGTCGCACAGAAGAAAACCGTCGAGCTCAACGACTACGACGCTCTTTGGAAGTGGAGCTGCGAGCATGTGGAAGAGTTTTGGGAAGAGGTGTGGGGAGAGGTAGATGTCCTGAGCTCGAGGAAATGGGACAAGGTGAGAGAGGGAGCCCGTCCTTCTGTCGGCTGTTAGCTGTCAGCTGTTCCGAGCGCCTTCCCCAGACCCGAGGCGAGGGCAGTGGGACAGCCTGGTATGTGCTCACCACCGCACTCTTGCCTCCGCTTCCAGGTGCTCGACCCTCCAACCGCTCTGCCCTCCGACTTGCCAAGCTGGTTCCTGGGCGCCCGTCTCAACTTCGCCGAGAACCTCCTCCGCTGTCGTTCGCCGGACAAGGTCGCCGTCATCGAAAGCGTCGAATCCACCACCCCCTTCGCAAGCTCGGATGCTGCCGGCGGATCGTTCTCTCGATCTGACCAGCATCTCAGCCCCCATGGCGCCAAGCCACTGCCTTGGGAGCGCTCCATCACCTACGCCCAGCTCTACTCCCTCGTCTCCCGCGCCGCTCGCTCTCTCCGCTCACTCGGCATTGGCCCGCACGACGTCGTAGCCTCGTACACGTCCAACTGCGCCTCCAACCTGGTCGCTTTCCTTGCCACCTCCTCTCTGGGCGCTATTTGGTCCTCCGCCGCGGCCGACTTTGGTCCCGCCGGAGTATTGGAGCGCTTCTCGCAGATCAGGCCCAAGGTGGTGTTTGGAAGCGAAAAGGTGCGGTACAATGGCAAGGAGTGGACGCATGTGGGCAAGTTGGCCGAGGTAGAGAAGGGCCTGAAGAAGGCGGGTGCAAAGCCTTTGAAGATTGTGGTGATGCCGATGCTGGGCGAGGAGACGGAGGGTGGGAAGAGAGAAGGATGGCAAGCCGACTGGGTCGCTTGGGACGACTTTTTGGGCGGCGAGGCCGATGGAGAGAAGGAGATCGAATTCTATCAGGCGCCAGTGAGCCTCGTATCCATTCAGTGTCTAGCTTTCGCTGGCCTTCAGAAGCGGTAGGTGATAACTAGTCGGAACAAAGTCCTCAGTTCGCTGTTTTGTCCACCTCCCATTCCACACAGTTCGACCATCCTCTCTGGATACTCTTTTCCAGCGGCACCACCGGTGAGTCTCTCTTATATCTCCTTATCCACGATTGCAGCGCAGCCTCCCAATGCACTCGTCCCTTTCCCGGCCATTCCCAGGCAAGCCAAAGCCCATCATCCACCGTGCCGGTGGCATGCTCCTTCAAACAGCCAAAGAACACGCGATACATGGCGACCTCACCGCCAACGACGTGCTGTTTTACTTTACAACCACTGGGTGAGCTGCATCCCTTGCTTCTACGCTCTTGTCTTACACCTTTCTCACTGATTAGTGTCTGCGTCTTTGGTATGGTCCAGATGGATGATGGTAAGTTTTGCCAACATATCTCCTTGTCTGCCCACCGACCGTCGTCTCACTCATCCGTCCGTATTCGCAGTGGAACTGGCTCATTTCCGCCCTCTTCCAAAGCTGCACTATCGTCCTCTTCGACGGCTCTCCGCTCAACTCACCCTCAGTCCTCTGGGATCTTGCCGAGCGACACGGTGTGACCGTGTTTGGCACGAGCGCCAAGTTTCTCGACGCTGTTGAGAGGAGCGGGTACAGGCCAGGGGAGAAGCACGATTTGCACAAGATTAGGCAAGTGAGTCAGTTCTGTACACTTTTGGTGGTGGCAGCGGCGGTTTTGTTGTTGAAATTTTCTGTCCCTCGTTTCTCCTTTCAGATCCTCTCGACTGGATCGCCCCTCAAGGCGACCTTGTACCCCTTCATCCTGGACGCGATCTCGCCACAGTGCGTTTCTTTCTACCCGACGTTCTCGGATGTAGGAGGGGTCGCCGCACCCTGACCAAGTTTACCACTTTTTGTCTCCCCGCCCCTTCAGCATACTCATCGGCTCCATAACGGGAGGCACAGACATTTGCTCCCTCTTCTGCTCCCACAACGCCTCCCTGCCCGTTCGCGCGGGCGAGCTCCAATGCAGGGCGCTGGGCATGGCCGTCGACGCCTTTACCGACGAAGGCAAACCGGCTCCCCTGGTCACGTCGCCGGAGGGAGTCGAATGGAAAGAGGGAGAGTTGGTCTGCACAAAGCCGTTCCCTGTCCAGCCACTCGGGTTCTGGGGCGATGAGAAAGGAGAGAGGTACAGGGAGTCGTATTATTCGCAGGTGCCTGGGGTATGGTATCACGGTGATCAGTGAGTAGCCTGGACGGCTGGCTGTGTGGAAGAATTCGAACCTCCTTCCATCTTGGGAGAGCAAACTCTCCGTGACGCGGGCACTGACCGCACGTTCACTCCCTCGATGGTTTTTCCCCCTTCGACAGCATCGCAATCACGCAAAACGGGGGTGTCGTCATGCTGGGTCGTTCCGACGGTGTCCTGTGAGAAATACGTTCCTCCTCATCAGCCACTGAACCGGCCGTCTTTCCGCCTCTCACCCTATATCCTTTCAACGCCGTTGTAGGAACCCTGGAGGGATCCGCTTCGGCTCAGCCGAGATCTACGAACTCCTCGAAGCAGCCGCAGCCGACGCTTCCTCGCCGCTGGCTAGTTTGGAAGATTCGCTGGTAGTGGCGCTCAAGACGCCCGCCGGGGACGACGAGGTGGTGGTCCTCTTCTTGCAGCTCAAATCGAGAGCGCTCTCTGGAATGACCGACGCTGGATGGGAGAAGCTGGTCGGGGAGATCAAGATGTTGATTCGCAAGGAGAGGAGCGCGAGACACGTGCCCAAGTTCGTCGAGAGGGTCGGGGACGTGCCTGCCACCATCAACGGCAAGAAGGTGGAGGTGCCAGTGAAGAAGCGTGCGTTTCCTTTCCTCTTCTCTCGCCCACTCTCCAAGCCTCGGTGAAGGCGGTGCCCGACTGACCATTCCTCACCTTTTCTTGTTCGTCGCCGCAGTTATCAACGGCGCCTCGATTTCCTCGCTTAACCTAGCTACGCTCAAGAACCCGGAATGCCTCGAGGAGTACTCGCGCTTGGGCGAGAAGCTCAGGAAGGAGATCGGGCGGGTAGGGCAAGACAGTTCTTTTCAAAGGCGCATGTAGAAAGTATGGGACGCATGGGAACCATGGAAACGAATACCAGTAGACATTTATCATTCCTCAGCCGCCAACGGGAGGGCTATGTACGACGGTTCGACATGAATTTCTGAAAAGAAGGCGAGACGAAAAGAAAAAAAAAAAAAGAAATGGGGTGGGTGTGCCGTCGCAATCGACTCGCCCCGTCCCCACCCATCTAGCGACGGACGAACGGGGCGATTCCTAGCGACGGCTGGGGGTTCTCTCTCGAGAGCCCAGGCGGATCCCCCGAGGGGGA
>JAMDHS010000063.1:0-122456 GCA_029717555.1 Peribolospora baueri | reverse complement strand
GGAAAAGAAAAAAAAAAAAAAAAAAAAAAAAAAAAAAAAAAAGGGCATCTCACCTGTTCACCAACCCTACCCCTAGCACCTTCCCACTCCCTTCTCACCTCGTCCACCCTCCTCTCCCACCTCTCTCTCTCCCTCTCAGCCGTCACCCTAGCCTCGGCCCCCGCTCTGGCCCACGCCGCCTCGACGCTGTCGTGTCGACCGGGTGCCTCGCCAAGAGCGTCAGGCTGAGCGAACGATGGGAGAGCGGTGGCCGGTCGTTGTTGTTGTTGGATCGGAGGGGCCCCCGCGGCGTTGTTGTTGTTGTTGCCCTGCAGCTTCCAGTCCCACTCTGTCCTCCAGCACCCCGTTCCCGTCCCCGTCCCCGCTCCACAGCCATGGCCATTGCCGCCGGCTTCCCCTCCGCGCTCAATCTGATGCCGGTGCCTCTTCTCGGACCACACGTAGCCGACACCCACGCCGAGCAGGAGCCAGAGGAAGCGCCGTGGGCCGCGGTGGTAGTAGTGCATGTGGGAGTAGAAGCGGTGAGGAAAGTGCGACATGCTCGGTAACGTCGATGTGAGATGCGTCGGCGCAGTGAGAGACGAGGCAGCTGTGGGAAGCTAAAAAGCTGGAATGATGAGGACAAGGGGAGGAAAGAAGTGTGCTGTGAATGGGCGGCCTCCGTCGCTCGCGTTTTATCCTCCCTCGTCCTCGGCACGGCGGACTGAGCTGTCGTCTCCTCCGTCCTTCGGCAACGACGTCTCGTGCCTGGGTGTACGAATCCAGTGGAGCCGACCATGACGACCAAAAGTCCACGACACGACGTCGTCTTCGGCAGAGAGGAGAACGTCAGCTCGCCGGCCGACCGAGTTGGGCAACGATGTGTCCAAGCTGACGCGTTCTCGGCGCGGCGGTGCGACGCGGACATGTACGCACGTCATCCCGAGAGCGACGGCTGGTAGATGAGAGAGTGGACGGGTAGATTCGCTTCCTACCGTACAACACTTGCGCGTGTTACGTCAGCCCTTTCGTCCGCTTCTTATTGTCCGCTCCTTCCCTTGTCCTTATCATTCTCTATAATATAAGTTGGAACATGACCGCCGAACGTCTACTTTCCTTTTCCGGTTAGTGGACCCCTCCAGGATCCCTCGTCGCAGCTCGTCCGGCATATCTCACAGAGCTCCCGCTGCACGTGAAGAGATTCCCACGGTCATTGATCACGTCCACGCGCGCTTCCAGAAGACATCTCCCCCTTCTCCGCTTATCGTCCATCGCCTCCATCGGACCTCATCGCGGGGGAGACGGCTCGCCTCCAAGATGGGCAAACGCAGTACGCAGACCAAGTTTCCAGTGGCGCGGATCAAAAAGATTATGCAGATGGACGAGGACGTGGGCAAGGTTGCGCAAGCGACGCCAGTGGCCATTTGTGAGTTTCTTCCTTGTTTTGTCTTCCATCCACCCCGTTCGCTCGCCCATCCGTTCGCTCTTCCCATTCCTCTCCTCGCCTGGTCGCCCCCGTCTGCAGCCAAATCACTCGAGCTATTCATGCAATCGCTGCTCGACGAAACGGTCAAGGAGACGCGAAGGAGAGGAGCGAAGAAAATCGCGCCTTACCACCTGTGAGTGCTTCCTCGTCGTGCTTCCCCTTCCTTCGCATTCCCTGTCATGCCATGTCTGGCTTTTCCATCCGGATTTCTCTCGTTTGGCAAATCCCGCAACGTCCTTTCTTTTGTGCTGCGCTTACACACGCATACACACCCGTCCGACACCTCCCCTTTCCTCCCCCGAAACAGGAAGCGCACCGTCTATCAGACCGACTCGTTCGATTTTCTCAAGGACATCGTCGACAAGGTCCCCGATCCCGTCGAACCTGCTCCCGTCGCGGAGCGCTCAGGCAAGGGGAAGGGAGCGGCGGCTGGAGGAGGGGCGGCAAGCAAGGGAAGGAGAGGGAGGCCACCGAAGGCGAAGGAAGAAGCTGAGGAGGAGGAATTGGAAGAGGAGGACGAGGACTGACGGGTGGTAGCTCCGCCGCTGCTTTATCTTGTCTTTGGGAGGTCGAGAGTAATCAGCTTGGAGGATAACCCCGCGGGTGGGGTGTAACAAAAGGGCGCACGGACCCGGGCTCGGGGAATGGGGGAGACGCATTGGCACGCACATCTCGCGGACCGCTTCCTTTTGCTTTCTCCACACTTCGTTCGTTGCCGCACATTACGTTTTCATGTATCACTACCACTTGTAATGAATGACGAGGCGATCTTCCATGATCGAAAAAAGATATCCAAGTCCGCCGCACCTCCCCCTCCTCGTCGGCGACGTCGGGCAGAAGTGAAATCGGTGTCGCGAACAAGGACGGGCGTATAGATACAATCCCAAGCGCCGCCGCGCAACATTACCGCCTCGGAGGGACACCGCGGAGCCAAGTCGCACAGCGACAAGAGGAGGAGGAAAGAAGGAGCGAGTCGCCGTTTTCGTCACGCCCTGCTCATCACGGCGGAGCGTTTGCCCCCGTGCAAATATTCGCGAACGAGGCCGTTCTCAGGGGCCGAGGTCCGTGAGCGAGGGGGAGAAGGAGGCGGCGACGACGAGGCGCGCGTTGAGGCGCAGCGCGACGGTGGCTGACGAGCCAAGAGGGGGGGACTGCGAAGACGACATAGGTAGGTAGCGGGACGGGCGCACGTCGACTTTTTGTCGTCTGTACGATCTTGAGGGTCTCGTGTATGTGTGTTACGGCCACGCTTCACCCTTGTGGAAAGCCTACGTAATCCACAAGACATCCGACGTCTTCTTTTTTCTTCTTATCCCCACCCATCGGAATGACGGGAGGCTTGCTTCGTTCTGTAGACCTACTCGTCCGTTCTTTTCCCTCGCCTCGTCGACTCGCTGCTTTAAGACCAAAACCAGACCCCAGATCTCGCAATCGTCCATACCCTTGCCCGCTCGCTCCGTTCTGTTTCCTCTCAGCCGAACCCTATCCTCGAGCGTAACGTACCTACTCATCTCTGCCCGCCACACCTTCGTCCTCCTATGTCGTTTCGTCCTTCGTCCTCCTTGCGTCGTCTCGTCATTTGTCTTCTTCTTCCTCCCGCTCTCGTCTTCGCCTGTTTAATCCATCACTGCTGCACTCTTGAGACTTTGTGTCGTCCCAGCCTTTCCGCTCCCCACTTCCTTGGCAAATTGGCGCTTTCCCCCCGAGGCACTTTGCTGGTCTTCTCAATGGGACCTCCGGCTGCGTTTTTGTGCGCGACATCTGGAATGGGGTCAAGGGGGCTGTGGCAGAGACGACGACGACGACGACGATGCAACGGTGGGTAATTGAACCCGATCCGATTACACGACTTTCCGTCCCATCCATCCGACTGTATGTATATACATGGCTGAGTCCCTTCCCTCCTCACTCACTTCTTCCAACCAGCGAGCTCTATGACAAAGCCGACGCTAAGACGGGAGAACTGAAGCATGTGGTCGAACGAAAATTCGTCGGATATGTCGATGCGGTCCTTGGTCGAGTGGATGTTGGGGTTCGAGTTGCCGAACTGGGACTCGATCGCGAAGCAGCTTGGGCTGCCGATCTTTTGCCACGAGGCATAGTCTGAGCATGCGTATCCGCACTTGGTGTCGACCTGCGAAGGAGCCGGAGGGGGTGGGGGGGGCGACGGGATGGAGATGGATGGGAGATGAAAGGCGATGTGAGGTCATCGATCCGCGGAGACCGCGCCGGTACGCTCGCCGCTCGCCGCTCCCCGCTAGGACGAGAAACCAAACGCACCCAAGGGATATCGAGGTACTCGTCGACGACCGTCTTGAGCCACTTGGTAAGGCCCGCGTCGGCAAAATCGTTGACGATGCCGACCTCCTCGCGCGTACCTTTCTTGACCCATGCCGTCATGTCTTGCTGTTAAATTTCCCCCGACGGCACCCCGCCAGAGATCAGCAAACGCGTCGTTTTGGGTCTGGCTGCTGAAAAAGAAGACGAAGAAGAAGAAGCGAGCGATGATAGACACGCTCACCTCCATCATCGCGCGGACTTTCTTGCCCGTCTGCTCGTAGTGAGCCGCGATGGCCTGGCTCCCGAGGAGGCCGCCTTCCTCTGCGCTGAAGAACATGAACTCGACGGGAAGAGTGGGACGGAAATCGTGTGCCAAGAGTCCTGGGAGGACGGGAGGGGCCCGAAGGGACGTCGATCAGCCAAGGGCGGGAGGGCGAAAAGCGTGTGCAGGAAAAAAAAAAAAAGAGGTCGCACGACGCACCACGCAGAGCCTCGACGGCGGTCACCGTTCCAGAGCCATCATCGTCGGCTCCAGGGGCACCGAGGAAGGGGATGAGGTTGGTGCTGTCCTGATGAGCGCCGACGATGACGACGCCCTTCTCTTTGACGAGGGCCTCGTCCCCCGCCCCGGGGATGTGCACGATGATGCTGTCCTGGCCCCACCGGTGCTCGAACGGCTCCACGACAACGTCCGTCCGGTTGAAGCTCGCTACCAGGTCGGTGAGGAGAGCGCGCAGCCAGAGTGAAGACTGGCGCCCCTCGGCGGATCGGTAGTACCGGGTACGGAAGGAGGAGAACTTGGCCAGGTTCTTGCGCGGGCCGGCGGTGGACAAGTTGGCGAGGATAGGCTGGACGACCTCCTGGTGGGACAGCTTGGGCCAGGCGCCTGAGAGGGAAGAGGGAGAAGAGGGATGCGGTGGCGGACAAACGGGCGAGATAAGGATTGGACTGAGCGTGCCTTGCTCTTTCTTTCCTTTCCCTCCCCGTCCCCCGTCCTGCTCGCCGTCGCAGTCGCAGTCGGGCGCCGGCCAAACACGCTCACTCACCGTCGTCGCCCGAGCCAGACTTGAGCGAGTTGGTCAAGAGGCCAAGGTGGGGATGATCGGTAACGTCCATGAACGTCTGTCCGCCGTACCTCCGCCACATCTTCTCTGCCTCTGTCATCCACCTCGGCGGTTCATCGTGAGAGATCTGTACGAGGCGTTTTTCTGCTAGCCAGGCAAAGTCTTCGAGGGAGGGTACGGCGAGGGAGGAGAGGGAGGTGAGGAAGGGGGAGAGGAAAGGGGAGGAGGAGGTGGTGGCCTCGAGGGCCGTCTTGAAAGGGGAGAGGAAGGGCCACTGCATCGGCACGGCCTGGACGCCCGCGCCGAGGACGAGAAGCGAGGCGAAAGGCAGGGAGAGCTTCATGGTCGGCCAGGTCAGGAGCGATGAAGGAGAAGAGGTGGTGGTGGTGTTGGTCGTGGTGGTAGGCCGGTCCGAGGAGCGAGTGATCGTGGAGTAGATAGATAGACAGACAGATAAAGGGGCACGTCATAGCGTCATCTCCGAGACCGGCGCATGCGTCGTCGCCTGACGACCGTAGATAGGTGCCGTCTTGCCAGTCACCACCACCAGGCCAGCCTCCTCTCTGTCACACACGGTCGATTCTCGTCGCGAACTGCCCAAGGACTTCGCTTTTCCCCCTCCTAAGTCTCCCACAGCGACGGACGGCCGATGGCCCGCTCCACAGCGACGCTGTGACCGATAGCTTGGCGCGCGGTATCGCGTGACCTTGGGACACAAAACTCTGGACTCTTTGTCACGACAGAGTCTGGCTCCCGGGCTCGAGCGATGGACTAGCGTTCGAGACAGGCCAAGGTGGGATCTTTTTAGAACCCGCAGGCCGGGGGAAAAACAAAGAGTCAGGGGAAGTGCGTCCACGGATGTGCTACAAGACGGTGGGGTGGTAGCTTGGGGAAGCGAAGCGGTGCGTCGACGGACAGGGAAACGGACGATGGGGATACATAGATCGGGCGCCGAGCAGGGGGCCTGGATGAAGGCACCCATCAGATGCAGAAACGGTAGTGGACGGACCTCGAAACGGCGGCTCGGGTCGGCTCGGTTCGGCTCACGTGGCGTGGGTGAGATAGGGACAACGAGCGAAGGGGAAAAAAGCAAAAGACGAAGAGCGAGAGGGATGCAAGACGGGAGACAGGAAAAAGGGAACAGTGTCCATATCGATGCGAAAAACATGGGAAGGAAGGGCAGAAGGGTCCATGTCGATGCGAGCAAACAGATGGGAAGAGGTGAGCGGAAATGTGCAAGCGTCTAGAGTGTCCATCGAGAGGACAGGAGAGCGGATGGTCGGCGAACTGCCCGCGTGGCAGTGGCCCTTGGCGCTCAGATAACCTCACTGGGGATCCTCTCCCAGAGGCCATCAGCCCTCTTCCTATAGCCGGGAGGACCATGAGGACCGGGGACGAGATCGGAGGAGGGCGCCCAAAGGCACTTGGTCGTCCCGTCCACGCTCGGATCTCCTCCGTCCTTGCCGTCCAGCTGCGACAGGACGGCGGCCTCCCGATCGGCGCGTTCGAGGATGCCCACGCGCACGGCAGCCAGGTTGGCCCGAGGAGCCCAGGCGGCGGCCCAGTCGTCGGAGGGGTAGACGTCGCGCTTGGATGGGCCGGTGGACGTCGGAGGAGGCCCGGTGAGGCTCACAGGAAGGGAGTAGGACTTTGTGGTCCCTTGCAGGAAGGAAGACTGGGAACGATGAATGGGATGAAGGACGATCTGGTCAATGGAGGTTCATGAATGCCCGACGACACCGGACGCTCTCGGCTTGGCTCACCCCGGGAGCCTGAGTGACGCTGAAGACGCTGGCGGTGAGCGAGAAGTTCTGCGTGCCTTGGGCCGGGTACACCTCGCGAGGGAGGAGGATCTGACAATGTGTCTGGCCGTCAGTGTCGTTGGACGAGGTCGAGTTCTCATCCTAGCGGGCAAGAAGAAAAGAAGGGAGTTGGCGTAAGGGACGCGAGGGTAAGCGATATGACGAGGGAGCGGTCCCTGTTGTCCGAGCGCGTTTCGCACGTCGGTCGACTAGCTAGCTCACCGGCAAGTCAGCCCAACCAAAGGTGATGGTGCCCAGGTTGTTGCCCGCGCCCGCGGCGTCTGAGGCAGGCAGGAGGCCGAAGATGACGCCATAGTCCTTCTGGCCGGAGCTGGCCTGGCTGGCGGGGGTGGAGGTGTTGAAGGAGAAAGTGAACCGGCCGTACTCGTCGGGGACGCCGCCCTGATTGAGCGCGACGTTGGTGATCAGCGCGTTGGCGCTCGAGGGAGCGAGGGCGAGAACGGAGGCGGCGACGGCGACGGCCGCGGCTGCGAAGGAAAGAGCGAGGGTGCGTGCCATTTCGAGGGGTCGATTCTTGGTCGTCAGAGATCGGAGCGAGGATGTGAAGCACCGAATCGGAGTTTCGTGAGCGATGGAGAAGGGGTCGTGAAGGAACGTGACAGTAGGAAAGGAAAAGGTGGGGGGCCAGAGGAGGTGTAAGAGGAAATGGGACGAGAAAAGGGGAAAAGAAGACGAAGGTGGAGCGGCGCGACGGACACAGATATGTAAAGGCGCAAGTAAATCGCGCCGTGAAGATGGACGATGGACGATGGACGGGCGATGGCTGACGGACGGACGAGGGCCGACGGATGACCGACCGGGGAGGAAGCGGGCAGTCAATCCCGTGATCACCGCCTGCAATTATTTAGGCCCAAGGCGGTGCTTGGGCATAAATGAGACTCGCCGCCTACAGCCTCCGTGTCTCGCTGGAACGACTTGGCACGCACTTTTGCTCCTTTTTCCGCTCGCTCGCCCGACAGCAGACGGAGCAGGGTGGCGCCCTCCCTCCATCTCATCCTCCCTCTTCGCCCCGCCACGTAAAGTAAAGTAAAGAGGCGAGCGGGCGGGACGTGTACGGAGTCGTCGTCCTGGATGAGGGAGGTACGACGACCCGGTCAGATCGCATCATCATCATCATCATCGCATGCAAACGCCCAGACGGCAGCCCAGCCCCAGCCAAAGCCAGCCAGCCAAGCCAGCCAGCCCAACCACCGATCAGCGATCAGCGAGGGCCCCGCAGGAGCGCGTATACGCGTGCGTGCGGATGGAGATCCATCTTCGTGGATCGGCCGATCTTATCCCGCGCAGATCTTAACCTCTTCCCTCTCTTATCGACCGACCGATACGTTCTAAGAGTCCCCCCACCCCAATTCGGATGTGCCCATGCCCGAGCGCCCAAAAGGACGTCCCACGGTCAGCGCAAGGCCGTGCAAGGAGGGTGAACTCTCCCCTCCAACCCCCTGGCCACACGACCCCCTCTTTTTTATTGACCGTCTCCCATCCAGTATGTACCGTACCATTCCTCGTCGAGGAGGAACCTAGCGTCTCGCCGACCGGGGTTAGAAGACGGGGCTTTCCCTTGTTCTCTTCCATCGTCTTCAAATTCAACAAGACGATCCATCTTATTTCTTCACTATCCGGTCCATCCGCACAGCGGACCGGGTGACCCGATTCGATGGTCGAAAGGGGGGAGGGAGGAGCGTGGCGAGGAAGCACAGGGAGTCACAGAGCGATAGCCGACATGGCAGAACAAAGGGTGTCCTCGCTTTTCCAGCGTCGGACGGACGATGGGCAGACGACAAACGGCCATCAAAGCAAGACGGCGAGCCCACCCACGGCCACAGCACCCAACACAGCCGTGGCGGTGGTGGCCATGAGGCTCGAGCCGGCCACCATCCCACTGGCGCCGCTCGAACCCGAACCCGAAGCGGTGCCGTCATCATCACCCGAGGAGATGCCCGACGGGAAAGCGGCCGCCTTGGTGGCGTTCGCGCACGCTCCGCCCGTGAAGTTGCTGGGCGACGTGGCACTGGAGACCAGGGTGATGTCCGCGCACTGGATGAGAGGGGGACAGGGGTGGGGACGGTCGGACAAATTAGGATTAGCCCGACTCTTTTCCACCCGAACGGCTGCACCGAGTATCATCGCGGTGACGGGGCGGTGAGGCGTTGGTCCAGTCCCTTGGACATCAAACCTCACGATGACGCGTCAAACATCCGAAGAACAGAAACCACAAACGAAACGAAACCCACTTGGTAAAGCTGACCGTGAACGTCATTGGCGTAGGAGACCTGAAGGGTCGCGTTCGTGTTGTTTTTCGCCATCTGCGGCACCGCATCGGCCGGGTTTATGACAAAGCAAAACTCGCCCTGTGACGAATCGTCAATGGTAAACGAGTGAGTGGGTGGAAGGGGGAGGGAGGCGAAGAGTAGCGACGTAACCCGAGAGGGGTAGCCCGTCGCTCGCTCGTCATCCATCGTCTCATCGCTTCTCTCCCTGTGACTCACTTCACCGGTGATAGACGTAGAGTTGACGAGCAGAGGGTTAGAGGTAAACTGAGTGTTGTTGTTAGGAACGGCGTCAAAGGAGATCAAGACCTCGATCGTCGCTGACGGGTGATGGGAGCCGATCTGGATCTGGCCGTTGGCTTCAGGCGGGAGGGAACGCGACGGGAAGGGAGGATGGAGGTGGAGCAAAAGTCAGCGAGGTATTCAGAATACTCTGACTGAACATGACGTAAAGGATATCAAACGACGCTCACTCAGCGGGAATGGAGTCCTGGAAGTGACGTTGGTGAAGCCGCCGCAAGCAGGGAGAGGCTCCATGTTGTCGTCAAAGCCGCGAGTCAGCGGATACTGCAGCGCAAGAAAGCGGACGAAGCGGGGGGGAAGAGTAAAGCGGCCAGCGGGACCGGTTGTCAATGACGATCTGTGCTCACAGCTTGCGAATGGCAGAATCGGAGGTCTGTCTGTCCGTAAACCGACGAGACCAGGGACTCACATCGAGCGTAAAGTGTGCCTGAGCGACGGCGGCAAAGCCAGCGAGGGCAAGGAGGGGACGGGAGGAAGAGCAGAACATGGTTGTTCTTGTTCTGTTTTTGGAAAAAGGTGTTGTGGCTTTTGTGTCGTGAGGGACGTTCGTGCGGGTCGTCAGCGGGCACCAGCGAAAAGGCAGGGCAAGATAGTGGAGAAGGAGCAAGAAAAAAACCGGCAAGAGGGGAGTATTTGTAGGGAGAGCGGTGGAGGTGAGTAAGGGTCGTTTGGGGCGACAACGTCACCGGCCTGCTCATTGGAGAACCGACCGGTGTCTCACTCGTTTGTGGCGTACGACAGAAAGCCAGAATGGGAAATTCGGCTATTTTCGGGTCTGCTGGCTGAGAGAAAGTTGCGCGATGAAACGGCGGCGGTCGTTGCTAGGATTGGCACTGCCGTACGGCGCGACGAGGTCGAGTCACGTAGTGCGACGGGTGGTGCGCGTTGGCTCCAATGGCGATGACGATAGACAAACCGATAGTCTCGCAAAGGTCGTGCTAGAAGAAGGGAAACGTTCAGGAACAGGAACAGGGGATGAAGAGGAGAAGAAAAATTTTGGATGGCGACGGTCGGGGCGGATTAGGCGGGTGTCGCCGGGTGGAGCGGCCCGACAGGTGCGGCACGCACGCCCACACGGCGTGCGTGCGCGCACGTGCGCGAGACGATTGCAAGCGGGCTGAGTTTGATTGGTCGTCATGGCGACGGGAAGAGGGACGCGGTAGACGGTGAGAATGGGAAGAGCGATGTTGCGTGGACGGAGGGAAGTTGAGGGCGGCCGGAAGTTAGCCGCGGCGTCAGCTGGTGACTCCATCCATATTGGCCGGTGAAAAGAGGAAGCCTGCGAGAGGGACGACGGGTGAGGGAGGTGACGATGATGTGAGGCGAGATGTGGATCGACGAGAGAAGCGAGAAGGGTGAGCACTGCCGCCCTTCGATGAGGAATGGAAAGGGAAGAAGAGGCTGGTTGGGACATGGAGGTAGAAGCGAGAGGGACGGCGAGCCCTCCCACGATAAACGGCAAGAACGAAGAGCACAGCTCGAAGGAGCGGTCGTGCTCGCTCTTCACTGAAGACTGGAAGGGAAGCATCCCTGAGGGACGAATGGCATTGGTGAGAAGGAAAGGAAGTCGGGGGACAGGAAAGGACGGCTTCTGGCAGGCTGCGACCTTAGGCGAGCTTTTATAGGGACGTTCGGGGCGAATTTGACGCACATCGACTGCGCGCTCTTTTCGCGCCGCTTGCGCCGCGACCGCTGCCGCTGCGGCCTTTGAGCGATCTCTTCTGCGGCGATCAGGCCCAATTAGGACACTGCAAGACGACGACGACCTAGGGACAACTGGACCGACCGGTCAAAACGCGGCGATGGCCTTCCGTTCTCTTCGAGACCGCCTCTTCGAGCTGACCAAACAAGCATCATCGACAGTGCGCACCATCGTTGCAGCTACTTCTTGAAGCGTGCACGTGAACGTCGAATTCCATCCCGTTTGGTTCGTAGGCTAACAAACGCTCGTGAACGCATTGCTCCCCCCTTCTCGTCTCCTACTATCGGCTGAACGATCAGGCCGAGGGAACGGGGCAGTCCCCCTCTCCATCCAGACGTTTCTTCCTTCTTGTTCACGATGCGGTGGAAGCACAAAAACGGGCTTCTCTTGAGCCTGTCGAAGGGATCGACACGGTGGGAGATCGAGGCGAGGGAAGTGAGGCGGCGGTCTTGGCTGGCCGTAAGAGGGGCCCAGGAGCGTTGGAAGTCATCGCTGACGCATTTGAGGAGCTGGAACGCTGTTTGTCGGATGGATTGAAGGTGCGTTCTCTCCGCGGCGTAGTCAGTCTGGCCTGTCTAAGCAGGCGGGGAGACGGGCAACTGGGAGCTCTCCAAGGCGGGTGACGAGAGAGCGAAAGCACATTTCCAAGTTTTCCCCGTTTTCCCTTTGGCCCTCGACCCTTTGCGCACGTCTAGGCCGTCTTCACCTCGCAGGGCGACGAGCTCTTCGGCCTCCTCGCCCCACTCACCTCGTCAGGTTGGACGTCCAGCCGCTCTCCCGTCAGCCCCCCTAAATCCTCTCCCCAGGAGGTATCCTCGCCTTCTACATCCTGTCGATCTCCCGCCTCGAGGGCGCTCTCGGTGCTTGCTCGATTGGGCAATCCTCGCGAGATCTTTCTCGTCGCCAGCGAGGCGCTCGAGCAGACTCACCTAGAAGCGATCAAAGGTGGGGAAGACGTCGGGGATGGTGAGGAAGAGGCCCCTTCTCCGACCGTTGGACAAGGGCCATCCTTTGCAGAGGACGCCGCTGAGGATGTGATGCTGCGATTGAGCGCGCTCGCCGACGTGTTCACGGAAGGTGAGTGCACCGTTCTCTTGACACGTCGTGTCGACTCGGTCTCTCACTGTACTAACCTCTTTTTCGCCTTTCTCCGGTGCCTTAAACCGCATTCAGTCCTGCCGCACATCAAGACAAAAAATAACAACGGCTTCCTTGAACCTCTTTCCCTCAGTTTTCACCAAGTGCTTTCCAACCCCCCTCTATTAACAGCGGCACCCGCTTCAACGGCCCATCACCACGTGCGACTGGATGCCGCCCGATACCTCGTCCTGTCCATGTGCGCTCTCGTCTGTGCCGCCAGTCAATGGTGGCAGAACGGCGTGTCTCAACCGTCCTCTCAGCCTCGATCTCTTCTGCCAGATGCAATATTACATCTTCTCCTCTGGATGCCCCTTTCGCCCCTTCTTTCTCCCTTTACGAGGCCCTCGGATCCGGGCATCGCTGACGAATTGTTCAAAAGCTCGCGTCCACACTGGAGTTTTGTCCGGCCGGATGGCCGCGGGAAAGCGATGGATGGCGAAGACGACGTCGGTGCGACAGATTGGAGGAGGATTCGAACGGAGATTTGGAAGGAGATCGGGGTGGGTCCATCGTTCCTCGATGCTATTTTCGTGGGCATTCCACTCGGCGCGTCTGCTGGGTTGCCATGGTAGGTGTCAACGCTGACCGTCTCGTCATCCTCCCACGTTTGGTCTTACAGAGAGTCGTCTTTGATTTACGTGTCGATATTCTCACTCTCGCATTCGGCCGCGATCTGAGAAGGTCGTTGCCGGTAGTCGGAGAGCGAGGAGGGGAAGGGGACCGCTTGGCGCGAGGCGATTGTGGCTCCGAAGGGGCCACGACGTCTTCCGACCACACGCCAGCGACACTACGATTAGAAGCGTTCGCCTGTTCCATCCACCTACTGCACGCCTCCACCTCGGCGAACGCTGACGTTGAAGCTGGGAAGGGCGCGTCAGCGGACCGAAGAACGAGTCTGGAAGCATTCAGAAGCCTGGCGTCGGCCGTCCGAGGGGACGTCTCGTGTCTATCTCCTTCGATTGGCACGCTTTTGGCCGCTCTGAACTGCGGCGGCCGCTTCTTGGATGAAGCGTTATGGTGGTTATTATGGGTGCTGGACGGCACCGATGGAGGGAGCGGTTCTAAGAGCCCGGAGTTGGACGACACGTCTTCCTTCATGCTCGTGCAGGTAAGCCAGATTGTGCGGCGGGAATCCGTCGACTAGGACGACGACGACGAGGACGGCGTCTGACCGACTGCTCTCATCGCGCGTCACAGGCTCTGCTCGACCCGCTGGCCAACTCGCCGGACGCGGCGGTGCGCTTCGTCATCTTTCGAGTCGTCTCCTCGCTTATCGGCGCATCGACGCCGGAGGCGCGGCGGTTGATGCTCGTCGATCTCGTCGAATGCCCGTACGACAATGTCCGCGCGGCGGCCGTCGGCCTCGTCCGACAGGAGGTCGGTCGCGCGCTGTCGTTGTGCGCTCCTGCCTCCCCCTCACGCTCGCTCGCTTCTCCAGCCTTACTGCGGGCGCTTTGGAAACCTTTGTTCGACGCGAGGACGATGCTGTCTTCTTCGTCGAATGAAGGAGGACCGATCGAGCTAGACGAGTTCCTGCAAGTCCACCAACCCAAGCTGGTTGAAGCGGCCGGTCTGGGTCTTTTTCTGCTTGGAAGAGACGAGAAGAACGAGGTGAGCGAGAAGAGGCGAGGCGAGGCGAGGCGAGGGCCCGCGGGTCTGGACCGAACCGAGCGCTTGAGGGCGGTTGAGTTTATCCGATCGGCGTCCACTTGGCGGATGGTGGATGGAGCGGCCTCGTCTGGCCTGGTCTGCAGAACCTGACCCTCTTTGAGGCGTTTCCCATGCTTCGCCGTCAGACTGGAATTCGAAATCGAACGACCGTCGAGGCCCTGCGAAACGACTTTATAGTGCCACTGCGGACGCAAATTGTCGAGTGGAAGTCCAAGTCGAGCGAAGCCAAAAGGCGGGCGGAGGAGGGCGAGAGGGAGATTGATGTTGATGTTGAATCGAGGGCGCACGCCGAGGAGGGGATGGAGAGCACGTTGGCGCTGGAGATCCTCGGTCTTCGTCTCGACCTACTTGAGGACATGGTGCGAGGCGTCGGCTCTAGGTCGGACGCCTTGTAGGGACGTCGCGGCTCTATGCAGCGTGAGGGCCGGCTGCGAAGAGGGAGAGCCGAGAACGGGGGGGACTGGTCACCGGACGAGCTCTTCTGAAATCCATCTAGGCCGAATTTGCGAACTAAGAAAAACAAAATCCCCAGCTCTCACGCATGTGGGAGCTCGAGCGCGAGCTAGCTTGACTGATCGGAGGGACAAGCGAGGGAAGAAGTCTTCGCCCGGTCGACTAGCTGCCGCCGCGCTTTGCTCTCTTCCCTTGGCACCCATCCCGCGATGCTTTCCTCGCTGCCTCTCGCTGCCTCCTACCCGACCGTGTGTTCAACTTGGGGGGATCTTCCCTATGTACGCACGCACATATGACGTGTATCACGCGTGCGCCCGTGTATAGTATATATGTTCGGTCTCATGGTCACCACTGATCGTGAATATCTCTCTATTCGACTTCGTCGCTCGCTTATCGCCGACCGTCGGCGTGCTGATCGCGTCGTCGGACCTCTTGTGCGAGGTTAGGTCGTAGGAGAGGAAGCGATAGGCGGACGGACGAACGGAGGAGGAGGAGACGGAGAGAAGCCGAAGACCAACTCCATCATTCCGAGTGCGAGTGCCTGCCCTGCGCGCCGGACGTGCTTGGAGGAGCGCATGTTTTAGATTGGGATGATCTTGCCATGGGCTGCACGCGATCGCGATCGCGACCATCCGTCCATCCATCCATCATCCTGTCTGTCATCCTCCTATCCTATCCTGTCCCATCGAACGGATAGACCGAGCCCGCCCTCCCGTTTGAGCGCCATGCGGATTACAGGCGGATATTGTAATAATAATTAAAAAAACACCCTAGTCCATTACATTGCGCCCACGCCACCCGGAGCGCTGAGCCGGTCCTGCCAAAGGCCGGCCAGTCTGTCGTCACGGCATGGGACAACGAGCATCGTCAGCAGGATGTCCGGAGAATTTCGAGGCCGTCGAGTCGAGCGAAAAAAGCCTTTGGACGACGTCGGACGAGCCTATCTATCCGTCGCGGCGTGTGTGAGGGAGCGGAGGAGGGCGTGGCTGGCGCTTGTGCTAAGGAAGCAGGCCCATGACATGACGGCCTGCTGCTCTACTGGAGCGCCTCGTCAGGTCGTCCGTTCGTCCGTCATCCGCCGTCCGTCCACGCCGGAAGAGCGGCGACATCGGAGCGGAGTTTTTTTCTTTCTTTCGTCCTTGTCTCAACCGGCAGGACGTGGCTGGGTGGAAGGAAGGGAAAGGAAGGACATGCGGTCCATGTCGAACGCAGCCGTCGTCGGCTTGACGTACTCGGCTCCAACGGCGGACGATCTCATGCCAGCCGATCGCAGCCCGTCCCGTCCGGTCGCCTATATCGTCTCGTCTTGCTTTGTTGTTTTTCTCCTCCGGCGAGGCGGCTCCGGTTGCATTGCGTCGCGTAGAACGGCTCGGCTGGCGATGGCTAGCTAGTTCGTGGTGAGATAGATGCCAGCGCTCGAACCCCGGATCGTGCCAGCCAGCCAGCCAGCGCGGCGTCATCTGTCCCTCTGTTCATCCGTCCGTCCCTTCTCATCAGATCGGCCGTCCACCTGTGCCAAAGGAGAACGTCTCATCTCAAGCTCTCCTCTCCCTCTCACGCCCCCTCCCGCCGGTCGCCGGTGCGACCGGCTTGTCCCTCGGTGTCAACACCGATGACCGGCCGGCTAACCGCGCTACGGGCGATTCGTACGATGACGAGCCTGCACTGTTGCAGCCCCATCCTGTCCATCCTGCCTATCCTGCGTGCCCCCGGAGGTTAGCTAGTCAGCGCACCTCTGCCATCGTCACCGACACAGACTCCGACCTCGTCTTGTCCTTTCGACGACGACCGGGCGGGGACACCGTCCGTCGGTCGTGCCTGCCCGCCTCTCTTGGCGATGCCATCGGGCCGACCTCGTCGATGGCCACGCAAGTCGCTCGTCCTCGTCCCCTTCCACTGACGCACATACATCCCTCCACGCCCTTCACCGTCGTCACACCCTCTCCAAGACGACCGCCGCGCCGTCTCACCGCGCTCACTTTTTGCCCCACCCCCCACCTCGGGGAAAAAGAAGAAACACAGAAAGAAGGAAGGAAGGAAATAAAGAAGGCGAGCCACCTTCCACTTGCCCTCCGGCGGCAGTCCACGACCGACTCTTGACGCAACCGGACGCTGGCCATAATTCCTCGCCCCCCCCTTCTCGCCTCTTCTTCCGCCTCTCTCCATCTGCACTCCCAATTTCCCCACCCGCCTCCTCGAACACGGCAGTACTGCACATACTTGCAGAAGTCCATCACCAACCTCCGGCCCATATCACAGCCATCGGATCCGTACCGGAGTCGCGCGACAGCGACGTCGACGACCACACCGGTCGCTCGTCAGTTGACCTTTCTCCTCGCCCCTTTGGTCGCAAAACCGGACAGCAGGCAACCTCGGTGGCGGGCATTCCCCTTCCTCCCCCCTCCCCCCTCCCCCTCCCTCAACTTCTAGGGTGCCGTGCCCCCGGCGATGACGTCCCTCCCATTGGCCTGGCGGAGGTTCTGCGCTTACTCGGTCCACCGCCCTTTCACTCGCTGACCGAGAACCGCGCGACCGAGCTCCCAAGAGTCCGGCCGACGTCTGACGGGTAGAGAGAGGTCAGCGCGAACGAACAAACGACAAACGAACAAACGAGGCGAGACGCGTCCATCGGGTCAAGCCAACTCGGTCTGAGGTCCCGCTGCACGCACATAACTTGGGCCGACGGAGGACACAGATAGACGTTCGGAGAGACGTCCGACCGATCTCGACGCGATACGTAGCCTTGGCTCATTTGTGTCGTCCACGAAAATTCCGCCAACCGTTGCCACTGCTTCTGCACCTCTTCTCTGCCCTTCTCTCCTCGTCTTCTTCCATTCTGCCCCTCCGTTCGTCCTTCCCCGGACCTTTTCCTTCCTTCTCTCTTGTTCGCTTGCGTCGGCTTGCGATTTTCCTGGTCTCAGTCCGTGCATTTTGTCCTCAGCTAGGCCCCCACACACACCTCTTCTACGACGTTGCCCTCTTCCGCCTCGCCCGCCCCTGCTCTCTCAAGTCTCAGCCGCACTTGTCAAGGTTTGTTTGGCTCGCTGGCTTGAACGCCGGCCTCGGTCGGCTTATCGTCGTCTTGCTGGCGAGCTGCCTCTCGTCGACCGTCAAAGTCAATTCTGCAGGCCATCGACCAGCTTCTGTCTCGTCAAATCATCCGTTCAGCCACCGAGGATCTCGGCCCTCTGCATATCGGCCCTTGCTCCCTCACGGCCGTTCGCCGGTCCTTACCAAGTGCTTCTCTACTCGTACCTTCTCCTCCTCCTCCTCCTTCTGGAGACGATCGGACGCTGGTCTCAGTCACGAGGCCGAGACGCCCGATAGGCAGAAGGCCCGTTCGCCGTCGTCCTGCCGATCTTCTGAGCGCCATGGCCGGCCATTCGGACGGCTCTCGTCTCTTATACGACTTTTCGACGTCGACCCCTTCCGCCTCGTCCGCCAGTGCGACGACCCTCTACAACTCTTCCTCCTCCTCCTCCTCGACGAGCAAGAACATCAACGTACACGGAGACCAGGGCCCCGGGCGCTCGTACCCGTCGTCGATGTCAGATTCCATCCAGCCGCCACCGCCGCCGACATCTACACCGCAATCGACTTCTCGGCCGTCTTTGGCGCCGACGACGTTGACGCCTCACCCAGCAGGCCTCCCGGCTCATCCGTCCAGCTTCGTCGAGGGAGGAAAGGAACACCAACGTCGGTCGAGCATCGCATCGCATCCCTCTCCCCGCTCCATCCATCCGGCCCTAGCGGATTTCGCCGCCTTTCTGGGCCCCAACGGTATGCCCCGGCCGCCTTCTTCCTTTCCTCGTTTCAACGACCAGGCGACCATGGAAGCGTATCCGCATCATGTGCCTCACCCTGCATACGCCCCTTCGCTCGCAGCGGGCAGAGCGCTGGCCCATGGGTCCGAGCATCCCTCCGATCCATCGTTGTTACCCACCTTGCCCACCTCCGTCCCACAAGGTGCCGTCGCACCGGTTCCTCATCATCATCATAACCCCTTTGGTGCTCCCGGCCCTTCGACGTTGTTCGCAACCGCTGGCCCCCAAGACGGCGGCTTCATGTACCCCGGCCCAGGCATGGACCCCGCCGGCATGCCAACGTCCGTCTATCCACCCGCACCCTTCCCCCCATCCGTCCAACCCGGTCTTGGCCGTTCGACGAGCGCACCGGACTTTCGGTCCGCACCATACTTCAGCCCTTTCGAAGTTAAGCATCGGAGGAGAACGAGTAAGAGCCAGTTTAGGGTCCTCGAGGATACCTTTCTGGCGAACCCTAAACCGAACGCTCAGGTACGCAAGGCGCTCGCAGAGCAGCTTGACATGACCGTTCGGGCCATTCAGGTCTGGTTTCAAGTGAGTGATTCTCGTACGAGAGCCTGGCCCCCCTTTTTATTTCATTTTTTTTTCTCTCTGGCGAACCCGGGACGTTGGTCGTGTCGCCGATCGCCGATCCCCAGCGCTGAACAGCCCCTCACGTCTTCGTCTTTTCAGAACCGAAGAGCCAAAGCGAAAGCGCAGGCCAAGAAAGCGGTTCAAGCTGCTGCTGCCGCTGAGGAGGAGCGGCAGGGCGGAGATGGTTCGAGCCAGGGTGGTGACCGGAGGCAGTCATTGCCAAGTTCACCGGGAACGGAAGGCAATGGCGGCGAAGGAGGAGAGAGCGAAGCGAGCAAGGCGGGAACGCACGCTCGTCGGGCGAGTGTCTTCCAAATCCCCGGCAGCAGCAGTAGGAGCAGCGAAAGTAGCCCTGAGAGCGGGATCATGACGAAATCTCCGCTCGGCTTTCCCGTACCCGTACCCGGCGGACCAAGCCGCGCCATCGGGGATGACCCGTGGAGGATGCACTGCTTGTGGGGGCTAGAAGGCATCCCTCCAGGCTGTGGAGGTCCCATCGCAGGTCCGCCTCCCCCTTTCGCCATTCCTCCCGACACCTTTGGCATCTCCTACTTCCCAGAATCGGCCGCCGCCGCGTCCGCTTTGCCAGCCGGCTCCGGTGGTCCTCCTACGGTCTCAGACGTCGCTGCCCCCCCTCCCGTATCGGCATCGGCCGGCGGTGAGGATATGAACACCCTCTTCGGTCGCTATAGGTCGGCTTCGACCGGCGAACGGCCGTCGTCCGGTCCATGGAGCGACGACAGTGGCCCCTCCGCTCCCGGACCAGGCGTGGGAACGGGTTCGACCTCTCAATTCGACACGTCGAGGCGCTCTTCCACCGTTTCAACCTTCTCAGGAGACGGTCTCGGCCAGGCATCCATGGACGGTTTGGAGGCACAGCAGCCGACATACCTCGGGACGAGCACGGATAACGGCTCGAGCGGAGACTCTTTCTCCTCCGGTGGTTTTTCGCAAGACTTTGATGCGTCCGGTCGAAGGTCGTCTTGCCCCGGAGATTTTATCCCCTCCTTCCATGGGCTCGGTCTCGACTCTGCAGGCTCGCCGGAGCACAAGAAGCACTCCGTCTCGACGTCGTCGAGCACATCGGATCAAGACGCGGAGGAGGCCATCAAGCTGCTCTCGCAGTCCGATTTTATCGGCGACCTCGGTCTCACCGGCCAGGTTGGCTCACACAAGCGACGAGGGTCCTCTCAGTTCGCACCTGCTGCTGGGGATCTCCTCGCATTGTCCTCCGTTCAGGGTCGAGGCCAGTCGGATAGCGGGATGCAAGACGTGTCTACGTCATCCCAGCAAGCGACGCATCATCATCACCAGCAGGGTGGCGACGACGGCGGCGGCGTCGGCATGATCGCACAGCAAGCCGGACGGGGGACGAACACGGATCCGTACGCCTCGCCTACGGGATTCAATCCATATCTGCGGAGGGGAAGCACGTCCTCACTCACGCTTTCCACCATCCAAGAGCACCAGTTAGAGATCCACGAAGTCGGCGCGCCACCACCGTCTTTCTCAGGCGCAGCAGAAGCCACCACACCCTTAGGCCCGGTCCAGGCTCCGATGTTCGCCAGCGATCAGACCACCGGCATGCAGTTGACCGCGTCTTCTACGACCATTCGACCCGCCCATCTCACCCACGTTCCCCGCCGCGGTTCCGGGAGCCAGCTCATAGGCCTCCGCTCCGACCCCGTCCTTGGCGCCCTCCTGCCCCACGTCGGCTGTTCAACGCCTGAAGGCGAGCATGTGCCGGGCTTCTCGACGAAGCACCTTGAACCTACCCCGACGGTGGCCTCCGCCGCCGCCGGCGGCATCGTCATACGAGCTGACTCAAACACGCCTACACCGCCCTTCCAGAGCGTCCACCCTAGGCGGAAGACGATGCCTTCGTCGACCACTTCCCCATTCGAGGCCGGCCTTTCGCCCCCCTATCCCGAGCCTTCCTCCGCTCCCTCTCAGGGCGAAGGCGTCTCTGCCGCTCTCGGCGTCGCCCCATTTCTTACCGGCTTTGAATTTCCGGGCGCAGACAGGCGCGGCTGATGAACGAGCGAGCGCTCCCGAGTTGGCGCCGTGATATCGAACCTTGTCTGCCTCAACGTCTCGCTGTCTTTTCCACCCTCGACCCTCGAGTGTTGGCTTGCCTGTGTATTTCTCCCCCCCCCCTCTTTTCCCCCGCCCCCGCGGTTGTTTTGCCTCATCCACCCCTTCTTGGTCTCGCCGCCACGCCTTGCTCACTCTCCCTGCTCGCTTCCGCATCTTCCCTCCTGCCAACGAAGCGATCGATGGACCTCTTGCGTATAGTATTGATTTCCTCTCAGCGGCCCACCCTTCTTGCGTCTGTTCTTGACCTCCGCCGCCGCCGCCGCCGTCCTCCTCCCTTGTTCGCAAACCCTCCCATCATCTGTTCCATACTGGCCCTGGCATCGAACTGCTCCCCATACCCTCGAAATCGTCGCTATTCTACCTGTCTGTCCTCCCCCGTCGACCTGTAATCATCTCCCTTATTCGCACCACTACTACTGCCCAACCGGATCCCATCCCTTTTCCTGCCGGTCTGGTCTAGCGCCGTGAAAAACACTGTTCCCAAATCATACAAGGAGACTGACTGACGGCGATCGGGCATCCCAGCAAGCAAAAGCATGTGCCAAGCTGGCTTGCCGCGGGCTTCCTGATCGTGAGCCGCCGTTGCCGCTGCAGCTTCCTTACGTACTACCAAGCCGACTGCTCGTTCCCACGTTCCTGATCTGATAGAGGAAGAAGGGGGCGCCAGCCTCGTCCCTCCCTCTTGCGATCTCGATCTCTGCGAACGGACGTATTCCCAGTTGTTTTACTGCCCTTTACTCACACGATTGCGTTTGTTTAGGCGAACTACCTTTCAGTGTGTGTCTCTCTTGTTCTCGTTTGATTATTCTCATGTATATAAGACGAAGCTTCTACTCCACTCCACAGGGAATCAAGTGGAATCAGTCCCCTAACATGGTGTACCCCCGCGTGTCTCGAGGCTCGTGACCCCGTGGGTGCCGCTCTGCACGGCGGCGGGACGACCCAGTGGAAGTTGAAGAAGCCGTGGTCCCTCCCTCCCCCCAACTTTTTTAAATAGGCCAGCACTGGATCCGGACATTCCTTCGTCCTTCTCTTCCCTCAACTACCATCGTGTTCTCTTTCGGTCGCCCAAGTCACCTCCCTTTCTTCTCGCCGCCTCCTCCTCCGGCACACGCTCTTTGGCGCCCACACTCTCCTTTCTGCTCCCACCCATCCCCGGCCAAACCATAGTCGAGATGTTGTCCCGTTCGCTCGTCCTCTCCTCTTTCGTGGCCGCTGCCGCGCTCGTCTCGCAGGCCGAGGCCTTCCAGCTCACCTTCCCCGGAGCTTGTGAGTCGCTCAGGCTCGTCCAAGTTGGCCGAGGCGGTTGGGGTCGACGACGTTGTCCTGAACGCTCTCGCTCTAACCACGTTTGATTTCCGTTGCGCTCCTGCGGCGATGGCCCGTCGACTTTTTCTTTTCTTTCTTATCCTTCCCCTTGTTTCCAGCCGGGTACTGGGTCGCCAACGCTACCAACACGGCCGTGTGGGCGGCCAACGCCGGCGACCCCGAGTACTTCTCCATCGAGCTATTGAACCCCAACGACAAGACGCTTAACGGCAACTACCAGGTCGCCAACGCCGTCGTGACGAGCAAAGGTGAGATAGACGATGGTTTTGTGGACTTGTCTCGGAAGCCTCGCAGGCCATGTCATGACCGGCGAAACCGGGGCTCGTCCTCGTTGAACGTTTGTGTCCTGCAGGCAGGGCCGACATTCCCCTCACCGCCATCCCTCCTGGAACGGGATACTCGCTGATGTTCGTCAACTCGTCCAACTACGAGCTCAACCATCCCCAGCTCTATTACACGAGCCCCGTCTTCGAGATCAAGGCCCCTGGCTCTCCTCTGGCCGCCGCGCCCACCGGCTCGGCCCTCACCCCTACAGTTTCCTCCGGCCCCGGAGCCTCGGGTAGCAATGCCCCGGGCGCCTCTGCCTCTGCCACCTCGTCGGCCATGACAGGGGCCGCCAGCGCAGGAAGCAAGAAGAACGGTGCGCGCGCATTGGTCAGCGGGTTCAGTTCGCCTCTGGTGGTCCTGGGCAACTTGGCCGTCGGACTGGCCATCGGTCTCAGCACCATCCTCGTCGTCTGAACGTCGGTCGTCGTTTCACCCTCATCTTCTCGTCACCCTTGTCCTTTCTTTTCCCCCCCTCCCCTGGTCCCTGGTCAATCCCTTGGTCACCGTTTCCTGGTCCCCACTCGCAAGCAAGCACGGACGCGTTGATGTACAACCCCCCCCCCCCCCGGTCTCTCGATGTACTTCTGGTGTTGCTACTCTAGGTCCTGTCTTTAATCACGTACTCCTGTTGGGCGAACTGAGTCAAAGTCGGCCGTGATCATTGTCGGTCCTGCTCCTATTCCCCTGTCCTGCTGCTCTCCTTGCCATTGGGCGCGACGCTCGACGCGAGCCGTCTGCACGTTCCGGCCCTTTGCGGGGTCCGCCGATCACTCATTCCTCCGGCGCCCTGCGTCAAGCAGAAAAGTTCCTTGCCAGTCATTTTCATATCACTGCGGACGGGGAGCGAGGATGGGACGCACCGTTCACGACGACGACGCTCGGGCCGGCCGCGTGAGACACACCCAAGAAGCGGCTCTTGCCTCCTCGTCCCCTTCCTCACCATGTCGATCCCCATTCAAGCCGTCTCGTCGTTGCCCGGCCCGGCCGGCGGTGACGCCGTCGTCTACGCCGAGCCGGAGCGGCTCGGCCCCTCCGACTCGCCCTCTTCACCCCTGCTCCCTAAACACTCTCGACATCCCTCTTCCGCCCTACGCCCCTCTTCCAAGACATGCAGCAGGCTCGTTTATCGTCTACGCGCTCTCGTCACCCATCTCTTGCCCATCGAGGTCGACGAGGGAGACTTGACCGGACCTACGTCTGAGATCATTACGGATGAGGTCGTGCACGCGTTCAGGAGTGCTTCTGAGGACTATTCGGAGGTGACCGCATGGGCGCTGCTCGTCGCGAGGGGCATGTTCATGAGGTGAGGAAGCGGGGACCGCTCTCTGATCTTGACAAGCTGTCTCTTCCATCGGCAGCGTTGCAGCCGGAAATGGCGTCGGCCGGGCCTTGCCCAGCTCGTCCTCGGCGCGTCTAACGCTGCTCCTTCTCTTTCCCGTTCTACCATCCGCAGAGATGCGGTCCACCATCCGGCAGACCACGGTCTCCACCGCGTCCGTGCTATCGCCTGCGAAGTACTAGCACGCAAGGCCATCGAAGCGCCCGTACACACAGCACATCACCACCACTCTCTCCGCTCGGCAGGTGGCGGTGACGCCGAAGCGGACGAAGACGGCGCGGACCTGGTAGTTGGCCAAATTTCAAAGATGGACCGGTGGGAAGTGGACCGGAAGACGAGGCACAGGGCGCTCAGCGGCAGGTTTCGTCGCGTGCTGAGCGACGGAGACGTCTCGTTGCCGAGCAGCGCTTTGGAGGAGGCCGTCGACCAGCACTGGTGGGTGCTCTTCTGGCCAGCTTCCTAAGGCGGCTACCCGGTCGCTTCCTCTGTCTTGTGACGAAAGAACGAGTCATGACTGGTGCCTTTGTTTCCTCCTTCTCCGGTGAAGCACGATCTTTCTCTCGTCGCCCGAAGCACAGCGGTGTGTCTCGGCTCTTTGGGTGGGACATCTGGTCTCCCAGGTGGATGAACATGGCGTGCTCGCTTTCCGTACGTTCGACGGTCGGCTTTTTCTGTTCTCTCGGACTCGCAACCCTTAATCCTGTCTGTCATTCGCATTGGCTTCCTTCCAACTTTACAGAGCCGTACGAAAGTGTTGGTTCGGGAGCATTCCTCGACCACTTTCACCCTTCGCGATTGAGCGTGCCGAAATGTCAGTACCTCAGATTGTTTTCGTCCTGACTATCTTTACGGCACAAGTGACTGAACTTGGTCCCTTGGCCTCTTTTTAATTGCGTACCGGGGGACGGGGGGGCGTGCAGACCAGTACTTTTTCAACATCACCACGTGGATCGTCTTTCTCGCCCTCTACACCCTCACCACTACTACGCCGACTGACCTTGATATCTGGGAGGTCTTGCTATACATCTTTGGCGCTGGTTACATTCTCGAGGATGTTTCCAGAGTGAGCAATGTTCGCCTTGGATTTGGCCTCCACGTTTCAATCGCCTTGACTGACCGCACTCGCACCCTATTATTTTCAGACGTACAAATCAGGCGGACTTGGTGCCCTGTCGTTCTGGACTATCGTCGTGATTGTCGGCCCATTTTTGGTTTGGCAGACACCTGAAGGCTGCTTGCTCATGATGATTGCGCCCGCTGCTTGCTCATGACGATTGCGCCCACGTCAGGACATCACGACCAACGTCCTTCTTTGCATTTCCTTCGCCCTGCGATTGGTCAGCTTGTCGAACTATCATGAGTGGCACGATTATCAGATCCTAAGCTTTCAGTTCCTTAGCTGCATAGGTGAGCCCTTTCGACTATTGTTTTTTCGTGACTGCAAAGCGGAGCATCCGCTTGGATTCTGGGGGTACACTGCTCTGACTCACTTTGGTCCTTGGCTGCACGCATGCTAGCGCCACTCATCTGGATCAAGCTCCTGACGATCCTGGACAGTTTTGCCTACTTCGGCGTGATTCAAGGTGAAGCTGGTCTGGGCATCCGAGCATTCAATAGAGCCGAGCTGATGACCATCTCATGCTCTTACTACCTCCATATCAGTCGTCATCTTGAGAATGCTCAAAGAAAGTGAGGACACGAAGATGCGACGCCCACCCTAATTTTCCGTCGCTGACCTCCGGTGCTGTTGTTCATTTCTCAGCTGCGACCTTCTTCACTCTGCTTATCCTTGTGGAAATCGGTACGTTTCAATCCGAGCAGGCCCGAACGTGCTATCGTGTCTCGAGACTGACGAGTATGTTTGACAGGCTTCGCCCAAGCGCTTTTCTCCCTCGACGCGGCGGACAACAACATCACGGAGACGAGTCGCGTGATAAATGCTCTCATCCAAGCTCTGCTCACTGGGCCTGATTTTAGCATTGGAGAGGAAGGCTTTGGGAAACCTTTCGGTGAGTGTTGTAGCGTTCTTCGCGCGCTCATCCGGTGCTCGAAGATGTCGGGCTGATGTTTAAACGAGACATGCTTGTGCAGGGGCTATCATATACTACCTCAACGTCTTCATCGTTGCTAGTACGTACTGCTTCTGTCTGAGCATTACTGCATCAGGTCCGACTTTGAGCGCGCCGCGGTCCTCTGCATTCACCCCGTCCATCACACAGTTATCCTCGTAAATATCCTCATCGCCTTCTTCGGCAGCGCCTATCAACAGGTCGAGGACAATGCCATTGACGAGTTTCTCGTCTTCTTCACTGATAAGACGATCGCGGCTATCAGAGTTCGTTACTCCTTCTTGCATATGCTCAAAATAGCCCTAAGCGTGTTGGCCGAAGAAAAGCTGATTGGACAGCGCCATGCCCACTTTTTCACATGCACATGACTTTCGAATAACAGGCACCCGACCAATACGTCTATCTGCCGCCATTCAATTTGCTGGAAGGTAAGCTTCTCACGATGGTATGGTGGGATAAGAGTTGGTCGGTAACGTTTCTCACACTTGCGCTTTTCCAACCGTTCAGCCATCTTCATCGTCCCGTTGGAATTCATTATCCCTCGTGATGCTTATGCTAAACTAAACAAGGTCGTACAGAGGTGAGACTTCGACCTCGCTGGTAGCAGGTTTGCCTGATTCCCGGGGTGACACTGACTCGATGGAGTCCTGTGGACGTGCTAGTGTGGTCTTTTTTATCCCCCTGTGCATCATTGGTAAGTCTTTCCTGCATTAGCCTGATTTCCTGCTTGGAAAGTGCTGGATGCCTCCAGTACAAGTGAGCTTATGCGTTGGTACGTCTTTACTCACTTTCTCTGCGAAGCGCTCTACGAATCTCGCCGGGACGCTCCTCGCCTTCGCTCGGCACGAGAAGCTTCGATGCTCATCCACGAGGCAGAACGTTCGGAGAGAGAGCACGATTTGGATGGCAGCTCGGATGAGGAACCGGAGACGCCTTTCGACTACGACGACGAGCTATCCACGGCGGCGGCGGAATCGGATGCGAACGTTGCGACGTCCGGGGGTGCGCCTCGTCCGAGGATCACCAAGGTGAAGTGGGACGACCTGCTGAAAAGGGTGCCTCAAGCCGGCGTGAGTAACCAGCGTATCCTCATAGTTCAAGCTGAGGGCACCCCTGACACGTTTCAGCGGTGTTCGACAATCTGCTCTCGTCCTCTGATGTCTTTGTCTTTCATCAGCAGAAGCAGTCAGCCAAGGGCCAGGACCAGGACGACGCTAGGTCGACAAAAGACGGAGCCGTGACAGGCGTTTCCGGAGAGGACATGGCGACGATCCTGAGTGAGCTGAAAGCCCTCCGAGCAGAGATTGCTCAGTTGCGCAAGGAACAGCGAGCGATGGTTACGAAGGACTGATGGAGACAATTCAGACGGTAGAGTGGACCAGGTTGGACGGTTCTTTTGTTTTGGTGCGGAGAAGGTCCGAGTGTGTACGGAAGGAAGAACGGAAGGAAGGAAGTGCTTTGTCTCTTTGTTTCTCGATCTCAATCTAGGCACATCTCCCGTTGCGTGCGAAAGAGGCTCCATTCACCTTTTGTCGACCGTCCCATCATTAGACAAGAGACCAGCCCAGCACCGCTTCACATCTTCGAATCACGCAGACCTTCAACTCAAGGACATCTCGGACCGCAGAGACGGGGTCGCCTAATTTACCGCGTTGTGCCTTTTCAGTCAAGCTTGTGTCGGTCCCGGGCCCAGGGAGGAGGTTCGTCTTTTCCTTCTTCTTCCGCCTTGTCGCCTTCCTCTTTGGTCTTGTGGACTGCGCAGCCGTCGGAAACATCGAACCTTGGCCCAAGTGAGCTTTTGGATTCAGCACCAGCGAAAGGAAGTGTATGGAAACGAGTGACTCACCCGTATCCGGGGCGTGCTCAGCCGGGGCGTAGACGGTGTACAAGATTAAAGGGTTCGGCTGCAGATTCACCGAGGATCCAGCGCTCAGCAAACACGCCTACGTCGGGGCCAAGCCCGAGGCGGAGCCGATCGCAACTCACACCGGTGTTTAGGAAGTTGTGCTTGCAGCCAGCCGGGACGATGACGATGTCGCCTGCCTCAACGTCCTTCTCTTCGTCGTTGACTATGGCCCTTGCAACGCCGGAGACGAAGGAGAGGGTCTGGTCCACTTTATGGATCTGTGTCGAGACGCGGCGAGAAGGCGCGTCGGATATGTGCGAAAACCACCCATCTCTGCTGCTTTACCATCCAAAACAATACTGAATCCATTCCCTCTGTTACCCACCTCTTCACCAATCTCTCCATTGGGTGGCACGGTCATGAGGACGAGCTGGGAGTGAAGACCGGTCCAGAGGACGCGGCGGAACTCGGAGGACTTGGATGCCTCTGCAGCAATCTGCGGGAAGTAGGCCATGCGATCGTGCCTGCGCGCGAGAGAACAGAGATAGAGCAGTGAGTGCTCTCATTCATCAGCTGTGTACTATCTTTGTGCTCAATAGCGAGGCGAGTTCTACGGGTACCGAAGACGAAACGCCCTGAACCTACACGGTGGAGCCGGTGGGGACGTGGAGCGTCATCTTGGAGCTAGAGAAAGTACGTTTTCCAAATGCCGAAGAACAAATAGGAGCAGCTCGAAAAGCAGTCAGGGAGCTAAAGCGGGGGACCAAGATGCGAAAGGACATGATGTGTGTATGGAAGAGCCGAGTCGTGTCGACTCGCGCCCGTTCACCTTACCAAGTGTGCTTGCGATTAGGTCATGCTGACAAATCGGCTCACAGATCGAATGACGCCAGCCGAGCTCATCACGGGCGGAGCTGATCAATAGCAGGAACCAAGGCGGGAGCAAGAGAGAGTGAGATGCCAGAACAAGTTCAGGGGAACAGAGGCCCTTCCCTCGTCATCCTCTTCATTGTATTCTTTGCCCTTTTTACCTGCGCCATTGCATGGTTTGCTATTTCCTCCTGCCTTGGCGACTCGCTCCGGCGTCGGCATCAAAGCAGAGGGCGCCTCTCAGAGTCCGCGTACCGGCTGGTGGGGCGGGAGGACGAAGACGATGAGGCGCTTGGGGGCTGATGCATCGCGGTCGAGCGGGAGCAGGGGCTGTGAGGCTTGAGAATATCGAGCTGAGAGCAAGTTGAAGGTTGTACCGTGCTCGTGGCCCAGTCAGCGGCGGCGTCCTATACGTTCCCTGGTGAGCGCTTCTTACCTACCACGATTTCAGTTCTGCACCTTTCATCTGTGCTAATTAAACCTCAACTTCGCTGTATTGAACTGCTCTTACCCAGTTTGTTTCTCAAGAGCGAGGCTAACAGGTCCCGGTTCAGCGCTGTCGCCCTTACCGCATCGAACAAGCGTTGCTCCACATCAACGCGACAACGACACCCATGCCGTCTTTCGACGTCTGCTGATCCATGATTGACCCAACCAGAACCCCGAGTTGGGTACGGCCGCGTTCGTTGACTCTGGATGATACCGTATGGTGGAAGGCGGGTACGAGACAGACAAGGCACCAGACAGTTGCTTGTCACAGACCCTGCGCAGTACTGCCGGGACCGCACGTCGGACATGTCTAGTCTGTTGTAGTATAGTACTATTCTCTCGCAGGGAATACTATCCCATTCCAAAAATGAAAGGCACTTCTCTCCTACATGTACATTTGTCGATCGACCGTCGTTCGAGCGAACACCTCATCGTCGCCGGCACTTCTTCGCCGCATTGGCTCCCTGCGACGAACGAGGCAACGGTGTATACGTGCTGGTAACAGAACATGTACCCTATCTAAGTACCGAGGTACTACGCTCCGTACCCAATCTTCCCTCGCAATGACAGTGTGCGGGAGAAGGCGGACGACGTGAGCGCCGTGCAAAGCGGTTTAGAAATTCTCTGGAAAGTTGGTATGAAGAGGACATTGTCAGCGAGGCATGGAGACGAAACGCCCAAACAAGCTCAAACGGTGTGCCATTCACTCACCCTTTCCGTAAAAGAACCTCGTGCCGGTGACTTCTGGATCAGTGTGCTTGTTGCACATGACATGAAGCGTATGGCCGAGCGACTTGGGACCGCAGAAAAAAACGCCGACGTCGGTCTGCAGGTGCTTGTCGCGCAGCGACTCGAAGATCTTGTCCCACTTGTGAAGCAAAGACGGCAGTTAGTTGCGCACCGTCCGCCAGGAAACGAAGACAGGATGGATGCTCACGTTCGGCCTACCGAAGTGCGTGGGAGATCTCAAGCCGGAGATGGCATCCTTTTCTCCGCCAACGTCCTGGAGGACGATGTTGTTAATGTCACCCTCCTTGACCTCCGCGGTGAGATACTATCAGGGAGGCGTCCAGGTGGAGAGGGACAAGGGGCGCCTTCAATCCAACCGGCCTTGCACACGCTCGCTCGTACATTTCCCAGATTGCAGCTGTCTTCTCTTCCTCTGCTCACCTGGTGAATCTCGATGTTGTTTCCAGGGTCCTGCGATTCGATGGCTTGGAGCAGCGACTGGAACCACTCGCACTGATTAAAGTCGCGGATGACCCAGAAAAAGCTGTTCAACGAGACGACAAAACATCGTCAGCCCCTTTCACTGGAAGGAAACACGACCCACATGATTGACGAGCTGCGCTACCGCCGCCCTCACTCACTAGACCTTCCTAAGCCTCGTCCGCTGTTTGAAGTTGGGGTCGTTGAGGCGGTACCAGATGCTCTTGAGGATGCTCGCAAACGGAGTCACGCCGATACCGGCACCGCAAAGCACAGCCACCTCAAACTTGAACACGTCCTCCGACGCCGAGCCGAACGGGCCATCGACCATGATGCGAGGAAGGACGCGGTTCAACGGAGGGTTCGCCTGCGAGCTGACCACGCGCGTACTCGACTTGCGCATGTCTAACTTGTCGCCCATCGACTCAAAGTTGCATCCGAGAGCTTTCGAGAACGCATTGGTGAAGTCGCCAACGACGCGGATGCTGCGAGGCAGTGAAAGGGGCGTGCCCAATGCGGGAGGTCATGAACACTCGATTCGCGAGTTCAATTGCTCGTAAGAATGTCAAACGGCCAAGATAAACGCCCGCGAAGGAGGTTTAGGCTTACTGCACGGAAATGTAGTCCTCCTCGGGCGCGCTCGTGAGGGTGAATGGGTGCCACTGCCAGTAGCTGATCTCGGGGCAATTGATGAAGATGTACTGGCCGACCCTGGTCTACGTGCCATCGGTCGGAGTCAGTCCTAGCTCACGTTTCGCCTGTTGCTCCTCAAACAAGCTTGTCTTCAGACATTCACCTTGGTCTTCTCCTTTTTGATCTGCACCTCGCAAACGTTGCTGGGGTGCATGATGACTTTGGAGATATACGTCCGATGACGGGCACGCACCTCACGGAGGACGCGCTCGTAAATGTAAATGACCTGAGAAGGCGACGATGCAAAGCGGGAGGGATGAAGACGCAAGTCAACTCAAAGTGAACGTGGAAACACACGCCGAGATCGAACAAGACTCACTCCTCCGACGAGCCAATACTTCCAGAACACGCCGATCTGCATGAACGAGCAGAAAGGGGGAGTGTCTGGCTTGATCATGCAAAACATGCCGTGAAGCTGCCAGTTGATGAAGATGATGATGAACAAGTGGTGCGTGTACCTGTTTGTTCGTCCATAATCAGTTGGCCACGCCATCAGGTCCAGTCTGTTCTCAACGACGAAGCAGATATCCAGCCTCAATAAAAAAAAGAAAAACTTCCACACACGCACCAGAACTTCTCGAAACCACCGTTAGGCTGACGGCGCTTCTTCTCGCGAGAGAACCAAACCATGACGCCGAGGGCCGCAGTCATGATCCAGCCAGTCACCCTGTCGGGGAGAAGGTGGTCCGAGATGATGATGAGCCAAGAGCGAAGGGGAAGTTGACAGTGAGAGAGCGTGAGTCAGCTTGCCTTCCGAGATCGCCTTAGCTCAGCAGCTGGAGGGGTGGACATACCCAGGTCCAGTCGTGAAGTTAGCCAAGAGGAAACCGACGAAGCCCGTTTTGCTGACAACGCCCAACTCGGCAAAATTTACCATGTGAGCGAGGACGTGGATGGCCTGTTTAAAAAATAGGTGTTGCGATAAGTGGTAAGGCGCGCGCTCTTAGCAATAAGGGAGGCAAAAATAACCGTTGAAGAAGCTGGCGAGCGCGCACCGTCCAGAATACGATCGACCAGGCGACCGCCATGTCTGAAGAGACGGGGAAGGGAAAGATGAGTATAACCCGTCCGTATCGGTACTGTCACTGTGCCCTGTGGTCATCGCCAATGCTACTCACGGAAAGTGATATTCTTATCAAAGGGGATGACCTCTCCGAGCGGGGTGTTTCTCATGAAGGAGATGAAATTGCGGGAGACGGGGAGGAGGATGAAGGCGACGTCAAAGTGGAGGACGAGGGCGGCGGCGCGGGCGATGGGGTAGGTGATATGGTAGGTCGCGCGGGCTTGGGTGAGGTTGTCCTTCAGCTGGTAGTTCACTGTCGACATTGGTTCGGGCCAAGAAGTAGACGGGTGAGGGGTACTCAAAGGAAGACCGCTTTTTGATGAAGGGAATACTGCTCACTGAAGCCGAACGCAAAAACCATAGCTTGCGCTAGAAGCCAAACGCCGTAGAAGATGCGACGGCTCCCTGGGATTGCGCGAAGAAGGCATGTCAGCCAGCGTGCATTACGTAAATGTATGCGCAGCAAGGTCCAGAATGTACTCTGGTAGGCTCTATATCACTTCGGGATGGCCGCCTCCAGTCTACTCACCGTCGTTGACCATCCATATCTTCAACCTGGTCAACCTCTTGTTAGCCATGCTGCCACCCTCGGGCCTGTTAGCGTCCCCATCGACGGCGAGAACACTTCCGATATTCCTCCTCATGAGACCCTGGATCCGCATACGCTCCGTCGCATTGCGCCGCATATGCGCCGGCTGCTGTCCGTAGAAGTCCTCGTTGGGGCCCTGGGCAGACTTGGCCATACCAGTGCGAGTCAGCTGGCCACCATCCATCATTAGATTCCCGTCGAAGCTGGGCGAGAGTGCCTCCGCGGGCAGAGGGCCATCAGAAAAGGAGAGGTCGGAAGGGGTGGAGATGCGAGGCTTGCCCATTGTGTCGTCAGTGATCAGGTTTGGAGGCAAATGAAAGTGGACGGTCAAGCGCGGCTGCTAAAAGCGTATTGTCGAAGGCTGAGGAAAGACGAGGGCAGGGGCGATGCGAAAGGGAATTGTCCTGCAATACGGTGCGATGCGGCCAGGGATGTGCGTGAAGGCCGAAGAACGTCGGTCGTAGTTGGGGATGAATCGGCCGGCCAGCGGCAAGCGAGCGAGAATTGGAGAGACGTATCCTGAGCCCTCGTAGGAGGGACCACAAATAGGGAACCGAGAAGGGGAGGGAACAAAAGACGAAGGTGAGCGAGGGAGAGGGAAGAGAAGAGAGGGATGGTGATGGTGATGGTGATGGTGATGGTGATGGTGATGGTGATGGTGGTGGGAGGCAAAGAACGAGAGGGGGACGGGGAATTCGGCTGAAGGAGGGAAAAGGCATGTGCAGTCCTCTCCCATTAGAGAGCCTATGGTTGACGGTGCGCTACGGAGACGGCGACGACAACCTCTGTGCGATTGAATTGAAACACAATGTGAGTTGTCCTTCTCTCTCATAAGCACCAGAGATGCCTGGCCAAGACATGCCGAACATGGCGGAGCATGCGGTCGCCTATCTGCTTGCCAACGAAGATCGAGAAGGGCAGCATAGATCGTCCTTCGTGTCGCCTTTATCCATACTTGACGACGCCACGGAGACCCTTCGCTCAAGGGATATCAAGACCGTAAACGGATGTCAATCAAATCGAAATTTGACCGCCGAATATCAACGCCGTTGCCTGCAGGCTGCGCTCCAGCGATTTACTGTGGACCCTAATAGCTCCGACATGTAGAACCACCGGGGCCACAGTGGAAGAAGGGAGACGGGGTGGTGGCGGAAGGCATGAATGGTGGTCGTCAGGGCGATGGCACAACGGCGCCTGGCGCTGCGGCTGCGCGTCCTAAGTTGATCGTCCTGGTCAAACTAACCTCGAGTACGTACTATAGAATATCTCCCGCCCTCGTCGTAAACCCCTTCCCACGTGATCCACGTAGACAATACATTTCTACGAGGCGCGAGTTCCCGAAGTTTCCTACAGACCCAACCGTGTCAACAGTTTGAGTTGGCCGTTATCGTCCAGGATTTTCCTAAGTGCTTGGAAATAGCTAATGTCCGCCAGAGTCTTCCAGCGCATTCAAGCGCACAAGAAAGGTCTTGGAGAACAACGGGCTATCTAGTCTCACGTCTCCTTCTGGATGCTTGGAATAAGCAAAGTGCAGAAAGTACAAAGGACATGGGTGGACGTAGAGGCCCATCTTCCTCCCAAGCACTCATACGCAACTGAACGGATGTAGGCGGCGAAAGGTCGGTGTTGCGGCAGAAGGTGCCCCGTGCACGGCGGCTTCTCAGCGGGCATGCTAAGGATCAGGTGTGCGACAAGCAGACGCCAACTCGTGCGACTCATGAGACTCTCTTCGATAAGTTGCCCAAGGTGCCTCGCTACACTTTTTGACTCGACGATACGAGTCCCACTAAGCAGAGATGCATTCTTTCCAAGGCCGCGCCCAAGGCCTCTCTTCGCCTCTCTCTTTCTGTCACCCCTCGTCCCTTCCACCTCCCGCGACCGACCCCTGCTTCGAGATGTTATAAACACCAGGCACTATTGGACGGCGTCGGTGCAGCGAAGAGAGGAGAATAGGCACAAGGGATTCCCTTGTAGTCATGTCACTGCGATTGGGTCCGCTCCTGAAGTTGGCACCTCCCCCTCTCAGCGGCAAACTATCTACGCACCAGCGACGGCGCCGGGAAAGGCTGGTGTGGCGATCGTACGAATATCGGGGTGAGTGCGCGGTCATTATACTCTAAAGTAATTTCAATGCTTTACATAGTATAAGTTTAGAGACAGGCTCTCGGCTTGCGTTTCATGCGCGGTAGCTCATTCCTCCTCGTTCTTCCTCTTGGAACGCCTAGACCAGATGCCGCCGAAGTGTACCGCAAGATGGTATTCAAAACCTCAAAGCTCGACTTCGGAGAGAAGAATTTCACAGGTTCCTCATCGTTTTCTTGGGAATCGAGTCCGGCTTTGCCATCTCCGAAGCACGGTCGAGCGATGCTAAGGGCTATCCGCCACCCTGAGACGGCCGAGCTTCTGGACGAAGGGATTGTTGTCTGGTTCGATGGTGAGCCACAAAAGAATGAGGTTCCAAATCTCAGGTTAGGTTATTAAATCTGATTACTTGATCTTTTTTCTGACGCCTGTTCGATACAAACCCGACTTCATTCTCGTCCGGTAGCCGGTCGCTCCTATACAACCCTGCCGACGCTCGAGCTCCACCTACACGGCGGTCCTGCAATCCTCACCTCCGTCCTCACGGCTCTTTCCACCCTTCCCTTTTGCAGACCCGCTGAGCGCGGCGAGTTTACCTGGCTGGCCTTCGAAAACGGAAGGATGGATTTAACGGAGGTGGAAGGGTTGCGGGACCTTATTGAGGCGGAGACGGAGGAGCAAAGGAGGTTGGCCATCAGGCAAGCCGGTGTAAGTGACCTACTCTCCCATTGTTCTTTTCTTCGTTGCCCCCTCCCCTTGTGGCGTTTACGTGTGGCTCGGAGGCGGTCGCGGAATGATGGGAGCTATCCAGGCACTTAAACACAGGCTCGCGTTCTTTCCTGTTGTATTTGTTCAGGGAGCCCTAAAAGCTAAATACGAGGAGATACGAGCGCATCTAATTGAGTGCATGGCACTGGTAGAGGCCCTAATCGATTTTGGGGAGGATGAAGGCATTGAAGAGGGCGTTTGGGAGCAGGGTAAGTCTTTTCGCTTCTCCTTCGATGCGCCGATCGGGAGACTAAACAAAGTTGCTGTGGTGATCTCCTTTCATTCATGTGTTTTCCATGTATCCCTGCTTTATCGCTCGTCCCATGTAACAGTCGTGGACAAGGTCACCGCGCTCCGCCAAACCATTTCACGGCACCTGGAAGACGGACGCAAGGGCGAGATCGTACGCTCAGGCGTCCGAGTCGCCATCTTTGGCCCTCCAAATGCGGGCAAGTCAAGTCTTCTTAATTGGTTAGGTGAGCATGCGAGGCTCTGGCGATGGCATTCCCTCTGGGTCAGTTGGTCAGCGGTTAACGCTCGCACGTTCTTCCGCGCGCGCTTGCTCTGCGTTTTGTCCGCGTACCACTTGCGACGTGCCTTCTGTGGCCTCGATTTGACCAGCTCAGCGCCAAGCCGCTATAGTGTCGCCCCTTCCAGGAACGACGCGAGACGTCATCGAGCTCTCGCTCGACATCGGCGGCTTTCCTGTCATCCTCTCCGACACGGCTGGTTTGAGAGGCACCGAGGACGCGGTGGAGAAGATTGGAGTGGAGAGGGCTAGGGACGTGTGAGTCGTGTTAAGTAGAGTGCGAACGAGTGGTACGAGGCGCTCCCTTGCTCATCACTGTTTTGCTGTTCGCGCGCTTCCTGATTGGCCAGCATCGACTCCTCCCACCTTCGCATTTGCCTTCTCTCCATCCCTGATATTTTCCCCGCTCCTCAGTCCTCTTGCACCTCCTCCTCAGCCCAAAAGTCTCCCGCCACACCCGTCATTGACCCCAGTTTTCTGACTCACATCACTCCCTCGACGCTTGTCCTGCTCAATAAGACCGACGCATCCTCGCAATTCTCCGACGAGCATCGTCGAGCAGTCAGAGAGGTGTTGGAGGAGGCAAGGGAGAGGAACGGCACTCTGGAACGTATTACAGAAATGGACGGAGCGGAGGGGAACAGTGACAGCGAGTGGGACGACTCATGCGGACTGCCAGCAGATCCACGTAATGGTCTTGCCATGTGGGACGTCAGTATCGCAACCGGTGAAGGAATGCAGGCATTCGTCGACGGACTGACACAAGACCTAAAAGCCAAGTAAGCGGTTTCTGTTTCGATATTCTCTCTGGTCTCGCTAGTTCAAAACCTATTTCCCATTTTGAACCAAACTCTTCGCCTGCAGGTATGAGATCTCTAGCCTGGACGGAACGCCCCTTGTCACGCAAGCTCGACACCGGTATCACCTACAAGATGCCCTCAGATGCTTGGACACGTTTTTATGTAAGTCGAGCGGAGCGGTGAGGTGTGGCGTACGACCGCGATCCTCGTCGACTTGGATCATGTCGCTCATCCCAGAAACGGGCACTTCTCGCCTAATCTGTGTTTGCCCAAGCGGACCTGAATGGTCGCCCCACGATGGACTCCACAACCACCGACCTCGTCCTCGCGGCCGAAGAGTTGCGTTATGCTGCTCAGGCGGTGGGGAAAGTCACCGGCAGGGTGGACGTCGAGGAGGTGCTAGAGAGCATATTTTCAAGCTTCTGCATAGGGAAGTGAATGGGCCACAGTTAACTGGACCGAAGGGCGGACGGTGCGATGCAATCGGTTTTTTCTACGGTCTGTGCGCCTCCCATCGGCGCAAGGTAATAACGTATCTATGGGCGTTGTTAGGACAGTGCGGCCGTTCAGACCATGCCGGCCGCCAGCAACCATTCAAACTGCCGGATCTCAACCCAGGTTCTGCCGCGCTCGAGTTATTCTATTTTGCATGTGCAGAACCTATGGCAAAGGCGGGGAGACCAAAGAAGGGCTATGATCCGGATTACACGGATGCGAGCGATACGATCGAGAAGAAAAGGAGCGGGCCGTCTATCCCGAAGCACAAAAGTGCCGACGGAAGGCTGCTGGTGCTGCTCCTATAACATTTGCGTGCGCAGACATTCGGGCTATTCGGCGCTGTCCGCCATTGTCCTCCGCATTACTCGCGAAAAGGCTGGTGCTGTATTGCGTGCTTTCTTCCGGATAGATGCTGATGATACATCGAGCGAAGACGCTAGCCCGCCGACGACGCAAAAAACACAGCCATGGCGTAGCATGTAAAACTGGAGTGGGGGTGTGGTGAGGGCCTATGTGAGCAATTAGATGCGAAGGGAATGCGAAGAAAGGGGAAAGGGGAGCTCGGTGCACTGGCGGGAGGAGGGCCGCTGGCGGAAAGCAGTTCAAGGGAGGGGAAGATGTGTAGAAAGAGGCGCTTGGGTAAAGCTATTCAACGACGCACACCGAGATTCTATCGACCGGCGGGACCTTCAGAGGTCGAGCGGGTAAGATGCAATTCGCGTCGTCACCCCTTCGAAGCATCGTTGACTACGTTCATCCTTGAACGACACCGACCTGGGCAGGCCTCAAAACCCTGTCCTTAATACGGTAGCCGAGCTTCTGCGTCTCCAGAACCGTGCCTGGCGTCTTTCCGGGGATGGGAGCCTGGTAGAGCGCCTCGTGCCACTCCGGGTCAAACTTCTCGCCCGTTGGGTCATACGACTCAACGCCGTGTCGCTTGAGCGTGGCCAGCAGCGAGTCGTACGTCAGTCGGACGCCCTCGTAGAGATCCGCCAGTGACTTGACGTCACCCGCCGCGCCTGACTCCTTCACCTGCCTCGCCGCCGCCTCGCCCGTTTCCTGCGCCGCCTTGAGGGCGAGCGTCAGGACGTCTACCGTGGAGGCGAGCTCCGTAGCCAGCTTGGAGATAGCATAGTCAGAAGCCTTGGCCGTCTCCTCTTTTGATCGCCTTTGCAGGTTCGCAAAGTCCAGGCGTGCGTCCTGCAAAGACGCCTTCAGGTACAAGTTGTCGGACTGACCGAATCGAGGAGCGATGATTCGTGCCAAGTTAGCGACGGAGAATCGAGGCCTCAGAAAGCAGCCAGGATCAGAACATGAAACCAAACTGCACACCTTGAGCTTCTCTATCTCCTCTTCCTTGCTTGCCAGCTTCTTCTCCACCTCGCTCTTCTCAGCGGGCACCTCCCCTTCCTTCTTTCCGTTCTCACCCGCCTTCTGATCTGCCTTCTCGACTTCGACCTTGACACCTTCCGGCTCCGCTCCGTTTGCCTCCTTCCTCCATCGCGCCGAGGTGGAGAATGCAGAAACAGTAGTCCTAGGCGAGCCGACCTGAGCAATAGCCGGTGCTGTTCGTCGGGAGGAAAAGGTCGGCAAGGAGGACGGAAGGGTGGTAGCGGCGCGAGAGCGAAGGGTAGAGGCGGAGACGCCCGGCTGAGAAAACAGCAACCTGCGCATGGCAACGGACCGGGCTATCATGGTGCGAGACTTTGAACTTGCAAAGATGAAAAGGGGGTGAAGGGAAGGAGAATGCGCGAACAAGGGATGAGAGATGGTGGCGGGTTTGGATTGTCGCACGACCTCCAGGCGGGACAAGTCAGCGAGAAGGAATCGCGAAGAACTACGTAGCCGCTTTTCTCCGAACATGGGCTGATCACGTGCCAACGATCGCACGGTGTGGACCGCCGCACCGCTCGAATGTCGAACTCGAATCCGCCCCATCGCCGCTTCTCAGTCAATAACCTGGTATGATGTGTCACGTACTGTGTCCGATCGAATCCACTTCCCTTCTCTTTTTTGGTGCTCCTTGGGCGCGCGCTGCAGTTGTTGTAACTACCTTGTGTTCATGCTGAAGTGCTTGTGAATAGCTGTCAGCTCCACTCGTCGTCCGCTGCGGCGAGAGTGATCAGATAGCGTTCACGTGCGGCAGTCAAAAAAGTCTAGCTTCGTCTTCCTGGAGCATCTGCGAAAGAGGTCTCAACGCACGAAGAAGATACGCCAGACCGTAGTTCCACTCGCCCTCGTCCATCTTCCCAGCGACTGACTAAACGACCGCAGCCAAAACCCGAATTCGCCATGTCCACTGCCAACTTCCCCACCGCGTCCTCTTCAGCAGCGCCGGCAGTCCCCATGCCGGCGGCGTCCGCCAACTCGGTTCTCTTCGCCCGCGGCGTTATCGCGCTCCTCCGCCTCTGGCCCGCGCTGCGTCTGGCGATCGCCAACGGATGGGGCGGTCCCGAGTCGGAGGAGAAGAGGGATTTTCTTGCCTCGTACCTCTTGGACATGTTCGATGAGGCCGGCTTTTCGACGGGCCCGGGCTCGGGCCAGGACGTCGTCGGTGCTCCCTCCACCATCGTCCCCTCCTCGTCCTCAGCCTCTTCCTCAGCCGCGGGTGTTGCGACGCTCCGCCTGGACGCGGAAGACGTGACAGACGTGCTGATGCAGTACGTCAACGACGAGTACGAGATGCGTCTCGAGGACGACAGCGCGGAGGAGGTGGGACGGGAAATCTTCGCCTGTTGGGAGGCTTGCGTGCGGAAGGCGGACGAAAGGGGAAGAGGGACGGCCATGGTGGAGGCGCTGGAGGAGAGGGTAAGGAAGATTGCTGGGAAGAAGGTGCGCTACGAGGTCGCGCCGGAGGAGGAAGTGGAGGGAGGGTCTGACGAAGAGGACGACGACGAGGATGGGAGCGAGGACGAGGACGAGCGGGACGGCATGGACGTCGACGGACCGGCGGACGATGGACGACGGCGAGAACCACAACGTCCGGAGCCGATTGTGGACGAGGACGGCTTCACCACCGTCGTCCGTAAGGGCCGGCGTTAGTGAGCGATCAGTGAACTTGGGCCCATCCATGGATGAAAGAAGGAGAGGTGTCTTGAATACTTCCATGTTACCGCCAGGTTCTCACTCTGTACGAGGCAGAGGTAGCCGCTATCCCACGTGCAAGGAAAACGTCAGCGAGCAACTTGATTCGCCGTTCGATCGTGCGTTAACTAATATGACATGGATAAGTGCGGAAAGTGACGATGGAGAAGTGGACGAGGTACAATCCATCCTAAGGCAACGAGTGCCGGTGAAGGGGCCAAGTCCTGATTAAGAGATGAGAAAGCAAGAGCGGGAAGTGGAGACGAAACGAAGGGTTGGCAATGAAAACGAGCGAGGTGTTGTCCATGACAAATACATAGTCAAGAGGGAGACGGAAGCGAATTCGGCCGATGCGTTTTATATGCGAAAGAGGAGCAAGATCCTGGTTTTGTCGATTAAGGTGCTGTCAAGATCGCGTCTTGAAGCCGACGGCGAGGCCCGAGGGAGGAGGGCTCAAAAGCCGGAGGGGGAGGCAGACGTGGTGGGGAGGGCGGACGAGGTGGGAGCACCGGAGGGTGCGTCGCTCGGGTGAGGAGCAGCGATGCAGTTGTCGGTCGAGACGACGTCGAAAGGACCGAAGGTGTGGACGATGTGCGTGGCGATCTGGTCGACACCCGCGGTGACGTAGTCGGTGATGATGAGGTTGTAGGTGCCGTTGGTCATGCCACAAGGGACGGTCATGTTCGTGTAGTCGAAGGTGACCGACTTGGTGGGCTTGAACTGGTACGCGGGGAGACCACCCTGAATGTCGCAGAAAGACGAGAGAAAGGAAAGAGAACAAAGCAAGATTGGTCGGTCAGCCGGAGGATCGTCGCCCGGGCATGCGGTGCCGTCATGGCCGATAATTGGGCCTTGGAGTGTGGAGTCGAACACTCACGAGGTCCCAAATCGGCTGAGGGGCAGCCGCGGTAGCGTTGGAAGCGCTGGTAGCGTTGGAGGCGCTGGTAGTGTTAAAGGCGCCCGCGCCAGTCGTGGCGTTGGTCGCACTGGCGACACTCTGCAAGCCGGCGGTGATGAATCGCGTGGCGTCGGAGAGGCCGTTCGTGCCCCTGTAAGCCAAGCGCCAGGTGCCCTCGATGGTGCTCCCGTTCGCGGGCGAGCACAGCTGTCCCGGCTGGCCGAACTGGCAAGAGGCCGGGTCGGGCGGGGTGCCGCTGGTGGCCGAGGAGGAAGGCGCAGAGGCGGTGGAGGGAGCGTTAGCCGGCGCGCCAGATGCGACGGGAGCGGCACTGGTGCCGGAAGGCACGACACTCGAGCGGGATGCCGGTGCGGCCGAGGTGGCAGACGAAAGAAGGACGGCGCCGAGGGTGGCAAAGAAAGCGGCGTGCCTGGAGTAAATCATGGCTGTTGGGATAGGGCTTGCTCAAGAGGCGTGGCGAGTGGCGAAGACGGTAGAGGTAGAGTATGGGACCCAAGTCGGGGGTGCGCAAGAGAGAGAAGAGAACGGGTGAGGGTGTATCGACGACGAGAGTGCGATGCGCTGCGTGTATATATACACTTACCGCCCGGCCGGGACGCCTTGCGGCGGTGCGGGCGACGCCGGGGGCGACGGGCCCGAGCTGGCGAAGTGATCGGTGACGATGACGGCAGTAGAGTAGCCAAGGTCGGATCGACGGCCCGAGCAGGCTACAAAGGGTGAAGCGGTGCTTGGCTGTGAGAAGATCGGGGGCCGACATGAAACTTCCGTTGACGAAGCGGGGCGGCGAGAGCAAGTGCCGAGGTGAATATGTGCTGCATATGCTTCCTGCAAGCTGATCAGCCGGGGCAGCGTCGGCTAGCGCTGGCGCTGCGCAAACGTCAGCAACGTCAGCAAACGTCAGCAACGTCAGATGAGACGATCCGGCGGGCTTGTGACGCCAGATTCCTTTCTCTCCACACGCAATACGAGCAACGCGGCAGTCAGCAGATCACAGCGGAGAGAGATGCGCAGTGCGTAGCCAACCTACCCGCCTTGGCCGACGCCTCCAGCCCTTCCATTCTCCTCCGTCCTCGTCCTGAAACAACCCCGTCCGTCGCACAGCCTCACCCTCTCCCGGCTCCGGCTCCCGGCTCGATCATGTCTCGCCTCCATTTGCCTTTCTTCCGTCCGCTTTCCTCCGAGCTGTGGCATCTTTCGCCCGGCGCTCTGCCCGTCGCCTCGTCCGACCTCGACGCTCCCGACCTCGATGCCACCCCCTCATTTCTTCTCTCAGCCCACAGACCGTCTTCGAATTTCCCCCGTGAAGGTAGAAATAGAAGGCAGGAGGACCGTGTCCGTACGGACCGACCAACGTTTCCTTCGCGTCGAAGCAGAAAAGAAAAGAAAAGAGGGGCGACGGAAGAGACGCTCATAGATTGTTCAGACGTGCTTGAGCTCGGCGACGGAGAGGAAGCCATCATTGTCCCTCTCAAAAACCCGAACGCCTCCTTGCTCTCCTCTTCGATGTATTTGCTGAGCTGAACTTCGAAGCGAAGGGGGGAGAAAAGATGGATTCGAAGTCCGCGAGCCGTCATGCTCTAGATACAGGCCATGTTTCACGTGACAGTCCTGTGCCTTCGTCTCGTGTGCCATCATGGGGCCGACCCCGGACCGATGTGAATCGACATTGCCGTCGGCGTCCATCTCGCTCAACCGTCCTCAGCGGTGGGTGTGGGCATATAGGTATTACGCCTTCTCGCTCTGACGGCGCCTCTGACCGTTCTCACCATCACCGACTACGACCGCGACCGAGGCCACGACCATGACTCGGCCCGTCCCCGTCCACGTCGCCCGTCAGCATATCCAAGAATGGATCGACCTCCTCGCCCGCTCCTCCGATGAAACCCGCTCCGTCTCCGACCCCGATTCGTCACCACTTGTGGCCTTTAGCCTCCACAGCTATCCCTCCATCAGACTCGTGGAAGTTTCCAGGACGGAGGACGAGAACGGAAAGGTGCTCGCAGCCAAGGTGGTCGTCGAAATGGAGGTGTCTGCGGAGATGTGTAACATGCTGGGTCTGTGATATAAGCGGCAGATCTCGCCCTGCTTGGCTTGCCTTGGCTTGGTTTTGGATAGCCAACGCCGACCACCATCCGTCCTCCGTTTCTTGCCTGTCATCTCACAGGCAACCTTCACGGCGGCTGTACCGCGACGATCGTAGACAAGTGCGTCAGCTCGTTCGTCCTTTGCACGTTTCGCGCACTCTCGGCAGCGGCTCGCTTGGTTCTGACCAATCTAGCGACCGCCGATGCCGCCGCTGCTGAGCTGACGTAGCATCTCGTCCGATGACACCCTTCTGCTCTCCATTGCCTCGCATCCTACTTCGCTCTTTGCCCCAACCTTCCCCACCCTCAGTTTGTCAAGCATGGTCGTGAGTATAGGAGCCGTGTCCTTCATCGGAGCACGCTCAGCTCCGTTCTAGGCGGAATCGAACCGCGCCATCGTTCGCAGGGCTTACGTCGTGCGACTTTCTCCTCCCTGCGTCCTTTCTGGTCTACTACGTCCATCTACCCCCCCCCCCCATCCCCCTCTTCGACAGCTCCACCTCCACAGCACTGGCGAGGCCCCACTAGGCCTCTGGTCCCTCACCGGTGTCTCTTCTTCCCTCCAGGTGCACTTCCTCTCCGCAGCACCCAGAGGATCCACGCTGGTCGTGGAGAACGTAAGCGTGTCCGTGGGGAGGAGGCTGGCCGTCTTGCGGTCGGATGGGTACATCCTCCTTCCCGGTACTGGGGAGCGGGAAAGGGCAAGAAAGCATTGCTTCACGGCCACGCATACCAAGGCGGATAACAGCGTGGGGGGCGGAGCTAAGATGTGACGGGACAGTTCGGTTTAACGTTAAAGAGAAGCCCGGAGGATTGGCATGCGGGTTAGATACCCTCTCCGTCCGTTTCATTAGAACTCGGCCCTAGAATGAGATGGTCGACCAGCGGTCGTGGATTTCATTCCTGCTCGCTCGCCTCCATGATGAACTACTACCCTAGTAATACACGCCGGGAAAAGGAAGTTGGAGGACACACTTCCAGCCAAATAAGACTCTGCCCACACGGCGCCCTCCCCTCCCTCCCACCTTCCTTCTTCATCGCACGCTCAAAGGCGGCTCCAAAGAAGGTACAAACCCCCACTCAAACTTTTCGGCCTTGAACGCGGCCAGACGGTCCGGAGGAACATCCTCTTCCTTGATCACGTCCTCCGCGTAAGGATCTTGGATCGTCGCGCCCGTCGCCGCGCCGAAGCCGCCTCCGCCCGTGAAACCGCCGAAGGCCGCTCCGGTGCCTGTGCCGAATGCCGAGCCGGTCGACGACGACGGCTGGCCGCCGAACGCACCCAACGCACCGCCCGCGCCTCCTCCCGTTGACACGTTACCAAAGGCGGACGTCGCCCTCCCAAATGCGGAGGTGGGGATAGAGGTCGTCGTCGCGCCAAAGGCAGATGTGGGCGTCGAAGTGACGCCGAAAGCGGAGGAAGGTTGCGCCAAGGACGAGGTCTGGCCGAAAGCAGAGCCGCTGGCAGTCGATATCTGTCCGAAAGCGGACGGTTGACCAAACGCTGAGGCGGATCTACCGCCAAACGCGCCCGTACCGCTCGGCGGCGCGGTGGTCCCAAATGCCGAAGGGGCGCCGAGAGCCGAAGTCGTCCCCGTACCAGTGCCGCCAAATGCACCGAATCCACCACCCGAAGATGACGTGCCGCCAAACGCCGAAGAAGCTGGTGTGGTGGTGGAACCGAAGGCGGACGACTGTCCAATGGTAGAGGACGTCGTTGAGCCGGCGAGACCTCCGAAGGCCGACGTGCGCCCAAAGGCCGGAGCGGCGGAGGAGGAGCCGCCGAAAGCGCTATTGCCCAAGCTGCTCGTCGAGCCGAACGCCGAGCCGGAGGCCGGCGTGCTCGGTGTCGTCACGGCAGCCGAAGGGGATTGGGCGGTGGCGGAGGATCCGAAAGCTGACGTCTGACCGAAAGCCGGTTGGCCGAAGGCGGATTTCCCAAAGGCGGCCGGTTGTTGGCTGCCGAAGGAGGACTGGCCAAAGGCAGAAGGGGTAGAGGTGGATCCGAAAATGCTGTTGCTCCCTGCTCCTCCCAATATCGAAGGCTGACCGAACGCAGAATTTCCTCCCAACGTCGAGCCCACGCTGAACGCAGACCCTCCACTACCTAGCGACGAAGTCTGCCCGAATGCAGATCCACCGCCGCCTCCTAACGTCGAAGTCTGCCCAAATGCAGAAGGCTGGCCGATTGTAGATGTGCCCACCCCTTGATCCTGAGACGACGACCGCGAAACGGCACCGAACCCACTGCCGCTGCCCGCCCCTCCAGCAGGGCTTCCAAAAGCTCCGGTGCCTGGCTTGATGAAGGCGCTAAAGGCATTGTTGCCACCACTGCCGCTTCCCCCGCCAAAGGCCGAGTTACCGCCAAAGACACTGCTCGGCTTCCCAAAAGCGCTCGTCGTTCCGCTCCCACCTCCGCCGAAAGCAGAGGTGGATGGATTGCCGAATGCAGAAGGTTGCGAACTACTCGGAAACGCGCTGCTGCTGCTGCCGCCGCCGAAAGCAGTCGTGGCCGCCTTACCCCCTGCTGACGGCAAAGACGAAGACCCAACCATCTGATCGTGTAGTCTCTGCGCTTGAGAAAGTGCTTGCGGGACGTTGGAGAGCACGGCTTGGACGGCCGCGTCCGCTTGAGCGATTAATAAGTTTTCTCGCTCGACCTGCGCGGAGAGGGAGCAAAAGGAGAAAGAGGTAGTCAAGCGATAGTTTAATAAAGCCGGAAACAATGATCCGATCAGAGGCGACCACCGCGGTAAGTATCCAAGCAAACAGGCAAACAACATATATAAGAAGCGGCCCGGCGCGTCTCGTCGATCCTAAGACGAAAGTACAAGAGCAACGGCGGTTGCTCTGCGAGAACTCGAAAAAAGTAACTATCATATGGAACTCACATATACCGCCGGCTGTTCTTTCTTCAAAGCCTGCCATGCCTCCCATCTCAGTTCCTCCGGACTGATGTCCATCCCGGAGATAAGGTTGGGTTCGAGCTTCGATACAGCGAAGACGGAAAGCGGCCATACTGGGCGTTCGTTGCGGAGTTCGCTCGATATGTGTTCTGGGCTGTTAAAGAGAGAGCGGTATAGAACGAAAGAATGAGTTTGGCGTCCAGCATCAGGACGGTAGTAGACGTATCCATCGTCATTCAACTCGACCAAACACTCACGTTGAGATCATGTCGCGCCGAGCCGCTCCTCCTCCCCCACCTCCACCAGTGGCGTTGGTCCCAAAAGCCGAGCCGCCTCCAAATGCGGAAGAAACACCGCTGGTTGTGCTGCCTGTGTGGACGGTGTTTGACATGGAGACGTTGAGTGTGCGAGTTTATGACGATGTGATAGCATGATGAGCTGGGAAGCAAGCAACCAAAAAGTGCAGGCCTAAATGTCCTACGACATCCTTTCTCCTCTCCGCTTGTCGTATCCAAGAGCTCTACCCGCACCACATCATTCCCCCAACAATACTCACCACGATTAAAAGCGGTCACCTGCCCAGGGTGCTCGTTCCGACAATTCGCACCAAATTTGCACGTCCCACGCTGGTAAAATGTGCACAACGCCATCGCCCTCGTCTGCGCTCTGCCAATTCTCGGGTATCTAGGAGGGCTGACGAAGAGGATGGGTAGACCTGGGCTGCAGGGCCGGCACGCCTGGTCATTGTCAGGGCAAGTTATCTCTCAGGCCGAAGTGATAGGCATCAAGACCCCTCGGCCCTAAACGGCGCTAAGAATCTATCACCGATCTTCCCACGTTTGGATCGTCCCCGGACGGTGACTGCGGCGATGTAGGCAGGCGTGAAACGTGTTGTGCGGTCGATCGTGAACGACTGACGACTTCTTCCTTGTCCCCCTCCGCGTCGGTTGCTTGATACGCCACGCCCGTCGCTGTGAACTTGCTTGAGACGTAGGTGAATGCGCTGTGCACGCGTGTGGTAGAGGGGAAGATCGTATGGTTGTTTGTTTCCGTCTAGCTGCGAGAGCACTGATCTCGATTGTCTTTCCACTCCTCCCCTCCTTCCGCCTGGTAACCCAAAACACTCACCTACGGACGCGTAAAGCAGACTGGCCCTCCCCCCCTTCGGTGCTTGCTCGGTCACATATACGTCCGGTTATCTCGCCAGTCGCTTCAATCCATCTCGCTTACGGTTCCGACCAAACAATCCAGTCAAAATGGGTGGAGAAGGTGAGCTTCTCGCCGGCTGACCAGCTTGTTTTTCATTTTGTTGCATCGCGTCCATTTGTGCTCTGTTCTCGCTTAGCACGCGCATGTGCGGTTTCATGCGTGTGTGTCTGCGTGATAGGACGAGGAAGAAGATCTGGCTATCTTCGTCGGCTCCAGCTGGCTCGCACCTTCGGTTCCTGAACGACGCGATGGGATTATGGAGATGTCACAGCTAGCGTTGCCAGGTCGGAGAGGGGGGCCCGTTCGATTTACCTGCAATACTACTTGGAGCTTTCTTGCTAACCTTGCACCGACCTCCACTTCGGTCCCTTTTTCATTTTCTTCGAATACAGGGTGGTTGTTCCTTTTCTCGGTGCTGATGGCGGCGGTACTGCTCTTCACGATGGTGTTCTATGTGAGTTTTGCCCTTCCTCTTTTACATGCTTTTTGATCTGGTCTCTCAGCTTACCGTGCTTGTCCTGTCTCTTTCCTTTTTTCCGTAGATCATCATGTTCTCCGATCTCGAGTGCGACTACATCAACCCGATCGATCTCTGTAACAAACTGAACCAGGTGCGCAATGCGTACTTTCTATTTTCCCCGAACTGCCGCTCCTGTTTGGCTTTTTCGGACCTAGCTCATCGTCAACCGTTTTTCTGGTTTTCTCGTTCCCTCTCTACAGTTCACTCTCCCAGAGATGGGCGCCCACGCCTTCCTGACCCTCCTCTTCCTCCTAAGCGGCCAATTTTTTGCGTTTCTCATCAATGCCCCATTAGTGGCGTTCAACGTCAATAAGGTGATGAACAAGAACCACATGCTGGATGCGACGGAGATCTTCCGAACGTTGTCCGGTCATAAGAAGGAGTGTTTCGTCAAGCTCGGGTTTTACCTTGTTAGCTTCTTCTACTACCTGTACCGGTGAGTTTCGGCGTATTTCGAAAAGGAGATCCAAAGACAGGCAGAATGGATGGAGTGCGAGGCTTATTCATATACTTCTTGCATCGCTCACTGTCATGGCTCTCTTTTCATCCCAAATTATGTGCAGGATGATTCTTGCCCTCATTTCTGAGAGCGAGTGAGCAGACTCGCTCGATGGCTCAGCGTCGTCGCGATGTGATCGGGTTATGGGCATCTGGGGGCAATTGGGCGCCTACTAGGCGTGGACCGCTAGTGCCAAAGAGCAGAGGGGCACCAGTGTGGTAGGATGCAGGCCCCAGGCGTGTCCGACAGCAGGGGAGCAGAGCAGATGGGGGGAGGTAGGAATGTCGCTCGCTGTTCGATGACCGTCGTTCTCGGCTAGCGTCTTGTTCTCTTCAACGCCGCCATGCCCTTGGCGTCTCCAACTTGCACTTTCGATCAATGTGTTTTACAATGCAGCAACCAACGCTTTTTGTCTCGATCAACATGGCGTGCTCTGTTTGAGCTGACTGACTTGTCGATTGCGTGGCCAGTGCCGTTTTTGTCACGCTGCGCGGAGAATCTTTCCTTTCCGCTCAGCGGTATGTTTGCATACCTGCTTCAATACCTGGCAAAAGTCACCAGGTCACAAGCGGATAAAAGGACAGATGGGAGATAAATTTGGTTTATGAGGAAAGATCGCTTGATAGGCACTTTAATGGCCTGCCCATACTTCTTAGAGCAGCCAGGTGGGCTGGTCGGCCTTGCTTATGAGATGGAGGATTTGAGCTCGTTATCTGAGCGGTCTTGTTCCGTGCACGTGAGTGCTGCGGTAGCTGGCGGTGCCTGCGCAACGGCCACCGTGCACCTTCACACGGAGAGACACGTCCACGTCGCTACCCATCATCAGGTCGTATATATAGTATTTATAGTATCTTCCCATCCTCCTTCCTCCATCTTCCTCTTTCTTTCACTGCATCGCAACTATGTTTGGACGCGGAGAAAAGGATCCTTATCACGCTTCCTACTCGCGCATGCCCACCTCCTCCCGGCCGGCCCCGGCAGGCGGCTTGAGCAGCAACTACTCCGCCTCCCGTCCTACCCCCGCCGGCTTCGCAGGATCTGGCGGTGGCGCGCCCCCTACCTACGCGTCCCGATCTCCTGCCCCGCCTTCCGCTGGATATGCTCGCTCCACGCCTTCCCCAGCGGGAGGCTACGCCGCCCCACCTCGAGCAGCTGGCTTCTCGAACGCCACCCCTCACAGCACGTATGGGCGTGGAGGGGGAGGCGGCGGCGGCGACGCCGGAGGCTACGGGCGTTTCTCGGTTGTGATGTGCCCTCAGCCTTATGTTCTGTCCAATTGCATTGTGGGCAGCTCGTCCGACTGGGGCAACGCTCAGTTCATCCTTGTCAATCGGCACTTCGTCTTCAATTTGATGTGAGTGGAGCTGTGGCGTTTCAGTGATCGGCCTCTTGCGCGCTTTTGGGAATTAGTTTCTTGATTCTTGCTCTCTACATCTTCCGTTTTCGCTGGTTTGGAAGAGAGACTGACTTTCCTGTCCGCCCGTCACCATGCTCTCTTCAGCTACGACCAAACCGGCACCGTGCCTTCAGGATCTATCGGCACCGCCATCTTGCAAAGGCAATGGGCCGGTCTCAGTGCATCTGGGGACGTCGTGGATGCCGAGTCTTACGACCCTTACTCTATGGGACAAGACATATACCTTAGCGGATTGGATCTAGAGGTGCGTTAGCCTTCATGCGCAAAAGTCTTTCCTGTCAGCGTGCTCACATGTCTTCCCGTATCGGCAGGTTTCTTTCCTTCGGAGGGGCCAAGAGATCGCAGAACAGTTCGATGCAGACCTGATGGCCGCGAACTTCCTTAATGTAAGCCGTTGTTCCTCATTCTCTATCACTGTGCGTGTGCTGAACATGGCCTCCTTCTCGTCACTTCCTCAGGCCTTCAATGGTCAGATCTTCACCGTCGGCCAAATGCTGGTCTTTGAGTTCCACGGTCAGAATTTGAAAGTGGTCGTGCGCGGCCTGCAAGTGGCGGAGCTGCAAGCAGTGGAGAAGAGGGGTGGCGGTGGACGAAGCGCCGGCGGCGGTGGTTTGGGTGGAGACAAGGGTATTCTAATGGATCAAACAGATATCACCTTCATGAAGGCACCCGACAGCAACTTGAAGATCAAGAGTAGCGCTAAGCGGTCAGCATTTGTTTGCCCATCCGGGACTGACGACGTGCCCTACAGCTCTTAACTCCTTCTGCTTCGTTTCTTCTATGATGACAGTGCGCCTCCGAACGCCATTTTGCAGCCGAACTTCAAGTTTGAGGATATGGGTATCGGCGGCTTGGATGCCGAGTTCAGTGCCATCTTCCGTCGTGCCTTTGCCTCGCGTGTCTTCCCACCCGGCCTCGTCGAGAAGCTCGGTATCCAACACGTCAAAGGTATTCTCCTCCATGGCCCTCCTGGAACTGGAAAGACACTGATGGCCCGACAGATCGGCAAAATGCTCAACGCCCGAGAGCCGAAGATTGTCAACGGACCCGAGGTTCTGAACAAGTTCGTCGGACAGAGCGAGGAGAACATTCGAAAGCTATTTGCCGATGCTGAGAAAGAGGTGAGTTAATTGATTATGTCGTGTCCGAGGCCGTTCGGCTCTGACGCCCCGCTCTCCGACCTTTGCAGTACAAAGAAAAGGGCGACGAGTCCGGCCTTCACATCATCATCTTCGACGAGCTTGATGCTATTTGCAAGCAACGTGGATCGACCGGCGGTGGTACTGGCGTAGGCGACTCCGTGGTCAATCAGCTGCTCTCAAAGATGGATGGTGTGGATCAGCTAAACAACATCCTCATCATCGGTATGACGAACCGTCTCGACATGATCGACGAAGCCCTTCTTCGTCCGGGTCGTCTCGAGGTGCACATGGAGATCTCCCTTCCCGACGAACACGGCCGTCAACAGATTCTGCAGATTCAGACTGCCAAGATGCAGACTAACGGTGTCATGGATGCGGACGTTGACCTGGCCGAGCTCGCCCAGCTCACGAAGAACTTCTCTGGTGCCGAGATCAATGGACTTGTCAAGAGTGCCACATCTTTCGCTTTCAACCGACACGTCAAGGTGAGCAACCGTCTTGATCTTCACTGGCTGGTCTTGATTTATACTCATCTCCGACATCCACTGACGTCTGTCGCTTGATCTATGCAGGTCGGCACGTTGGCTGGCATATCTGACGATATCGAGAACATGAAAGTGAACCGAGACGACTTCATGCATGCTCTCGACGAGGTCCACCCCGCCTTCGGTGTGTCGGAGGAGGAGCTCTCAGCAGTGGTTGAAAACGGCATCATGCACTTTGCCCCCCATATTGATGTGAGCCATCGAGAGGTTCATTCGTCTTATGCATCGTCGGTCAGGCTCGAGGCCTTCCCTCATCCCCTGTTCTTCCATCCATGCAGGTCATTCTGCGCGATGGACAGCTCCGAGTCCAACAAGTGCACACTTCGAGTCGCACTCCACTTGTCACAGTACTCATGCACGGCCCTCCCGGCACGGGCAAAACGGCACTGGCGGCTACGATAGCCATGTCCTCCGAGTTCCCTTTCATCAAACTCGTCTCCCCCGAGAACATGATCGGTTTTAGTGAGGCACAAAAGATCGCCTATCTCAACAAGGTGTTCAGCGACTCGTACAAGAGCCCATTGAGCGTTATCGTAGTGGACAGTATTGAGAAAATTCTAGGTGCGGTCATCGCAATGTGTCTCAGGTGTTTTTCATCGCCGCAGACATTGACTAGTTTCTTGATTTGCCTTTTCTAGATTGGACTCCCATCGGTCCCCGCTTCTCTAATGGCGTCCTTCAAGCTCTCTCCGTTTTGCTCGGCAAGCGACCTCCAAAAGTGCGTAGCATTCGAAGTCGTGCTCGCTTCGTAATCAAGGCTGACTCGAGCATGCTTTACCCTTTTCCCACAGGGCCGCCGCCTATTGGTCCTTGCGACGACTTCCAACTTGCCCATGCTCGGAGATATGGACCTCAGCGAGACGTTCTCGACGGACATCCGCGTGCCGCCGATCACCTCTTTGCGCTCGCTCGACCACGTTCTCCGCGAAGTGCAGCTGTTCTCGTCGGATCACGAGCGCGAGCGCACGCTCCGTCTTATGGAGTCGGCCGGCTATGGCGAGGATGGGAAGCTGAACATAGGCATCAAGAAGCTACTTTCCGAGATTGAGATGGCTCGTCTCGACGACGATCCTGCCGACAAGCTCGTTTCTGCTCTAACTCAGCACTTCTAGACCCGTCAAGAGACTTGAGCATTCCCTGTGACGCTTTCCTTTCCTTTCTTTCCTTTGACCTGTACTTCTGGTCGGTACACTTGCATACCCTGAAAGCATGTTTGACCCACTTTCCACTCATATGCGGCAAAAGTAGACGATATCGTAAAGTACAGAAACGAGGGTGACTGTCGACTGGAAGACACGCTGTCCTTACTTGCGTCGTCTCCGCTCGTTCGGGTTCTTGCGTCCGTGACCGACAGCAGGCATACCGTGCGCGCCCATGTCCCTATCCTTGCCGCTGGCAGAAGCGGTCATGAGGCTAGGCAACCAATCGGGGTCGTCGTACCTCCCAGTGAGAGTGGCCGCCGCCGCGGCGTCGCCCTTGCCATTCTCGAGAGCCCTCTGGATGCGCCTCTCATCCTTCGCCCTCTTGCCCTCCTCGCGTTTGACAGCCCTCTGCCACTCCACCTGGTCCTCCCTCAAGATGAGTCCGGAGCCGCCGGTGAGAGGACCCTTGCGGCCACTTGAGCTTCCAGCGTGACCGGGTTTGGGAGCGGGGATAGAGTAGACGGTGCCTCTGTTGCGGTATTGAAAGTTCTTCTTCAGGTGGAGCTTCAACTGGCCATCTGCTGTGGTGGTCACCGAGGTCCTCAGCAGGGTGGGGCCGCCGCACGAGGGACAGAACTTCTTCGAAGCGTCTTTGCAAACCCTTTTGGAGGGATGGATTTAAAAAGGACGAAGACGTCAGTGAACGGGCTGTAAAGCAGGGAGAGGTTGGAAGAGGGCTGCAACTGGATACTCACTTAAAGCAAGCATGGCATCTCAAAGTCCAACTTTTGACCTGCTTGACTCTTTTGCCGTCCACGCTGACGAGGTTCATGCCCATCTGCAGTAGCACGTTCTGCACCGCGTAGTCGGCCGTCATGCACGCCGCTTTCAGCACCGTCTGCGGCTTGACCGTCGCCACCTTCTTGCTGCCTCCGCTGCCACCGGCGCCGTTGCCCTCCATACCCAAGGCTCCTTCGTCTGGGAGGAGGCCTAGATCGCGGTACTTGTGTTGAGCGACGTTGGCGGGAGTGATCCAATCACCTTCTCCGTCATCGTCCTCCTCCTCCTCCTCTTCACCTGATCCCTCCGCCGCTTCGTCATCTGCAGCCGCCGCGAGGTCTGTTTCACCTCCCTGTTGCTCTGCGTCCTGCACCGATTCAATGCCGTCAACGGCAAGGGCGGGTACGGCACCGACCTTGTGGGCATCACTGTCGTCCAAAATCGTCCTTTCCATCGCCGACGAGAGCTCCTCCCGCCCATCTCCATCTTCTGCCGAGTGCTCGCCGCCCTCATCCTCATCCTCTGCCGTTGCATAGTCCCCCTCAGACTCTCCGCTCGCCGAACCATCCTCGGCCTCCGCAGGAACGGACAAAAGTCCCTCCCCAACGTCCGCTTGCCCGTCATCGCTCTGCGCGGCTCGCGCGGGAAGCTTGCTGACTTCGATGGAAGGTATGGAGGAAGTATTCAGTTGTACGGGCTGTTGCGGCACACCTTGTCTTTTACCGATGGGTGGCTGACGGTCCAAACGAAATGAGAGGGACGGAGAGATGCGGGAAGGAAATCGTCATGCACGTTCCTTACTCAAAGTGACAAACGAAAGAACAAAATCGAATGACACAGCAACAAGATCTGGACAGAACCAAACCCTCCCTCTCACCTGTCCTGGAGCCTCTCGGAGTCTCATCAGTCCGTTCTCCTCCATCTCCAACGTGCACGTCAGAGCGAGTACGCTTAGGTCCGGCTGGGAAAGGACAGCATAGTCACCGGTCTTGCGAGAGAAGGATATGACTGGGTAGGTATTTGTAAGGTAGATGGAAGAGCTCATCGGTCAAACCTCGACCACTAACATGTGTTCCGTACAGAGGATAGGTCGAGACGTTCCTGAGCTTTCAGTTCGACTCACCTCGGCTGAGCGCCTCCACGCTCGCGTCTCGCACCTCGATGTCGACCTGGCCGGTCGTCCTCAACCACTCCAAGTGTTCCTTTGCCCTCTTGTCCTTGAGCTCATCGATAACCTGAGGAGGAATAAAGAACTTTGAGGCGATGCCGCGCAATGGGGATTGGGTCAGGAGCGGTCCTGCGTCTAGGACTAGGTTCTTGATATGGGGGCGGTTTTGAGGCGTCGCGGTCCCGGCGAACGTGGAAGTGGAGGGGCCAGAGGCGGAGCTAGAAGAAGACGCGGCGGGGTCCGACTCAGGGAGCCCAATGGAGGCTGAGGAGGCGGATGCGTAGGACATGGCCATCTTCGACCACAACGCCTGCACTTTTCCTCTGTATCCTGTCTTCTCGTCGACCAGGAGATAGGCCAACCTCAAAAAATTGCGGCAACCGCAGTGGTCTGTGCGCTGCGTCGTCTTCTCCGCGCTTCTCCGCTCCCCGCTCCTTCTGTAGAGCCAGTACGTACATAAACGAGCGATGGGCGACGACCACAACGTCTTCAGCACCTGGCCAACCAAGGCCGTCGCCAAGGTTGTCGCCAAGGACGGGACTTTGAATGCAAGCGCACAGAAGAAGCTCTCTGTTTTCGACTCTCAAGGCGGCTGCAGATCGAGTGAAACCCCATCACTTTTCTCCCCCGCCGCTCAGAACGATGACGTCCGGACCTGGTGCGTACGCCAGCAGAATCTTAGATTGCTGAGTTGGTCCAGCATGCTGTGAGGACACGGGGACAGGAGCGAAACTGTCATGTTGGCGCGCCTCCTCACGCATGCTATCTTACCAACTCAAGCTGACGCCCTTCCATCACCTCTTGCCGTCTTCAACTTGGCACGCCAAAGTAAGCAGCCGAGCCTCCCGCGAACGTCCGTTGGTTGTGCAGTTGATCGTCAGCAAAGACCTCTTGAAGGTAAGCGGCTCGGCGACATTGGTTGATGTTGATCCTATGTCCACGATTGGACCAGCTCATCCGTCCTTTCTCCTTTCTTGCCGTCGTGGCGGAATGAGAAACGCAGGAATGGGGCCCAGGGCCGATGATGGCGCAAGTGGCGCATGCTTGCACCGCTGTGCGTGAACTCCAGCATCACCTTCTTGCAAAAAGAGCGAACGGAAGGCCGATGCTTCTCCTTCCTTTCTCGTCACTCGCTTCTGCCCCGCACAGGTTCTCCACTTGACCCAAGGCCGCCACGATACGATCGCCTATCTGTCTGACCTCGACCGAATGCACAAGGTGGTCCTCCAACCGCCCCAAAACACCTCTCTCTCCGAGCTCTCCAGGCTGCTCTCCGAGGCAGGATCCGTGCCGTTGGGCAGCGGCTCGTCGCCGGAGAGGCTCCTTTCGGCGATGGAGATGGCGGAGGAGGAGGCCGCGGAGCTGGGGATGGTCAGGTTTGGAGAAGGGCAGCAAGAAGGAGGCGGAGCCGGGGGCTCGCAAGTCGCGGGCAGACAAGACCGAGGCGAGCTGGAGGAGAAGGAGACGTTGCCGATGCTGCCTCCGCACAAGGTCTGGATCGAACAGCCGGAGGGGATTCCCACCTGCATCGCCATCGCTCCGAATCGGAAACCAGCGGTGAGCTTGGGATGGATGATGGAGAGGAAGGAGATGACGACGAACACGGACGATGGTGAGTGGAGAGCGAGCAGGCAGGCTAACTCGTTTTTTGCAAACACGGTTCGCACGCCCTCAGGCACTGCAGAAGGTCCTCAAGAGTTGTTCCCTGTTTCGATGATGTTCGTCGCCATGACCGCATACAACGTCGAGACAGGGGGGGAGGAGGGCGTTGGCTGGCTCGGGGAGGAGGGGTCGACTGGCTCGAGGAGGAGGGTGTCGTCGGCTGGCTCACAAAGGCACAGAGGGACGTGGGTGCGCTTCGAGCGCGACCTCCACCGTAGGTCCGTCCATCCATCCCTCTGGTGTCCCTTGGTCGTCTTTCAGATTTAGACGAAGGCTTTTCGCTGGACAAGGAGCCTGACCGTGTCTGATGACATTGTAGAAAGCTACAATTAGTTGGGAATTGCTGATGCGGCTGACCAAACGGCGAACGACGAGTGGTGCGTGCGACGTGCGGTCTCCTCGCTCCTTCCGGCAGACAGACAAACCGGACCGCCGCCTCTCTTCGACCGGATCTTGGCCTTATTCGATGGTCATCGGGTTCGAAGCTAGAGTGTTCCATAAACCCCCTCGTCCCATGCTAGCGTTGGGTCATAAACGCCATTTTGCTGGCGTGTGCTCGTAGGTGCCACTTTGGAGGCTGAAGAACGTTCACGCCGGTTGGTAGGCTTTCCGACCCGTCCGGGAGCCGGATGCCGACACCGTGAAGATGGCGGCGGCTCGGGGGGCAGGGATCGTCGTGCGGTGTCAAACGAACGTGCGCCGGGTTGCATGAACATGAGAGGAGACGACGATCGTCCGTCGGCATGACGACCCTAGCCGGATCTCATGCAAACGTGTCACAGGGCCCGTTGGCGAGATTAGATGTGCGCGGGATCCATCCATCTATCCATCCTTGAGAGACGACCGCACGTCCCGTGCAGGCCCGTGCGCGCCGTCGTTCGTTCGGGAGCTGACCGCGACATCGGGGTCAAACAAGATCTATGACACTCTTGGCCCAGACGTTCCTATCGTTCCTATCTACGCTAATCAGTTCTATGCCGGCCAGATGGTAAGTGGTAACTGGGCGGGGGGAGGCATCGATAACAGTTTAGGGTTCTCTTGGCAATGACTACGACGGCTGCTCCAAGTCGAGCGAGCAGCTATCGCTACCGGGAGGACCCGATCGGTGCCGGCCTCGATCGAACACGTTCTCTCCGTTGCGTGCCATGTAGTACGATTACCGTGCGGCGTGCCCGACGACGTTGCGGTCGAGCGGTCGGGCTTGCGAGCTTTGCGGCATAACATGACTTGGACTAGGACTGGCCGTCTGCTGTCTGTCGATCCGACCCGGTCACGGATTCGCCGGGTGCCAGCGGCAGCTTACCGGGCCCTCCCGGAGCGGTTCGGGGCGGGCTTTAAGTGGATCGCTATCGCGTCGCTCCTACCTTCCCTCTCTGGCAGGTAGCGAACACTCGAGGCTATCCCGGGGGTCGAGGACGCCGGGGAGTCGGACGGTGGAGGGCGACATGCTTCAGACCATCTCCGGCTGGCAGGAGATAAAAGCTTTTTTTTTTCCCCTGGCATCTCAGGCCGGCGTCTCAAGACAGACGAGATGCGGGAGGGGTGTCAACAAGCAAGCACTCTCTCATGACATGGCGCTCGATGGAAATGAACAGACGGGCGCGCGCTGCCGGCGGAGAGACTTGCTGGAGAATTTGATCATGTCTCGGCCGCGACGGAAGAAAGGGCGTCGCGGCGGAGACAACTACTAGAGTGCTTACATGACCGACCCAGTGGCCGTGGCGCACTAGCCGGGCGGCGGCGTTGGGCGACGACGATCTAGTTGGGCTTACTACGCCGTCCACACACACGGCGTTGCTTAGTCGGTCATCCGTGGCTAGCGCTGTCTTATCCTGTGCGACACGGCGGGCCGGTGACGCTTTGGCTGGGCAGACGTCGCAAGAAGGAAGGAGAGGGACGTAGCTTGGCTTGGCATGGCTCGGAACGGGGCCTAAGCAAGCTGACTGGCGGTCCGCACACGGCGGAACCACGTCGACGAATGAGAAAGAAGGAGTGGTAAGCAGATGGAAATACTTACTCAGGAAAATTCTCAACCGTCGATCTTTGTGTATCTAACCCTTCCGCCCTTGCTACCCTCGGATACACCCGCCCTCGCCCGTGTCCAGATAGCTTCCGATCTCCAACCTCCGACCTCCGACACCCTTTCATTTTCGCGCTTCCGCAGACGTCGGGGAGATCCCTCCGTCTCCCCGTTGCCCCCCCACCCCCCCCGCCCCAAGTTTGACATCTCACTCAGTCTGCGGCTATCGGACGCCATCTCCTGGCCGCGAGCGGACCGGGCGGCGGTGGGATGGCTCGCCCGCCCGCCGACGACCCCTGCTCGCCATCTCGCGAGCGGCAAGGAAGCGAACAAAGGTCAAGATCGTTCGGCCGTTCAACATCGCACGCTCCGTTCCCAGTCGAACGCGCGCCAAGCGGACTACTGGACAACGGGCGCAGATCGTGGCCATGCAGGGCGGACTCACTCGACTGCCAAGGTCGTCCAGCGCGGGTGCCCTGTTCGAGCGACCCCGGAATGTAACCCGACCCCGACATTATCTCAAACGCCAAGCAGGGCCATTTCTCTCTTTCACTCTGTACATCTCTCTCTCTTTCCATCTCCGTCGTTCTCTTAGCACAGCTTCCAACCGGATTCCTTTACTACCACGGTTCACAACGTGCCTCCAACGCGAACGAGCACGTTGATCAACCGTTTCAAGAAAGCACCACCGCGGTGGCCGTCCCGTTCGAGTATATCATCGGCGCACCTCTCGCCTCACGCTCCTTTCGTCCCCCTCACCACTCTGATAGACACGCCACCTGGCCTCTTTGATAGACCTTCTCTTGACCACACACCGTGCCCGACTTGTACTTGGCCCGGTCTATACAGCGTCACCGCCATCGAGCTGCGCTCGTGGGTCCTATTCGGTCTACTTTCACCTCTTCTATCCCCCAACTCTGTCCCCACCATGTCGGCCAGGTCGTCCCGCTACCCCTCAGCGTACCCCTCTCGTAACCCTTCGACGCACTCTCTCGCCCGCACCCTCACCGACGTCAATGAGTGTGGCGGCGAGAAGAAGGAAGGCGATGGTCACGACGTACAGACCACCACGCTGGAGGTCGGCTTGCGCGAACCCCAGCTGGTTCGCGATCCTCGACTGGAATCCGACGCTCAGACGATCTCCGGAGACTCGGCAAAAGAAGAGCAAGAACCATCCAAGGAGGAGCAAACGCAACCGGTCGACGCTGTTCCCCCCCATGGTCGTCTTATCCCCTTAAAACAGGTGAAGCCCGGAGGCGTGGCAGGAGTACGGTCCGGCCTGCTGTGCCGTCGTCGTGCTCATCGGATCGTTTCACCTTCTGCTTGATCATACAGTTCCTCATCGTATACGCCTGTCTCGCTCTCGCCGTCCTCTTGACCTCCCTCGACCAGGTGAGTCTCAGCAGCGCGCCGCCGTTGTTGCACTCGCCTCGCTCACTCTTTTTTGTTCTCCTTCATCGCCGGTAAGACGATCGTGGCGTGCTTGACGCCGGTCATTTCGTCCGAGTTTGGAGCCGCAAAACAGATCTCTTGGGTCGGCACTGCCTTCCTCTTGTCTTCGACCTGTGAGTGCGACTCCCCAAGGCCGGACACGCCTGAACGAGTCCGTCTCATCTCACCACCTGTCTCTTTTGTTCGACAACGAAGCGTGCTCCCCGCTCTATGGTCGACTTTCCGACGTCTTCGGCCGGAAATCCGCTTTTCTTGCCGCTCAGCTCATCTTCCTTGGCGGCACTGCCCTCTGCGGAGCTGCGCCGAGTATGATGGCGCTCATCTTCGGAAGGGCGATCGCCGGTATCGGCGGAGGTGGCTTGTTTTCGATGGTGAGCACAAGACGCCCGCACCGATACCTTCGGGACATCTGAACTCGCAGACTCCCGCGACGGAAAAGAGAATCGGCGCGTGTCAGTCAGTTAAGAGCTGGTCACTAATGTCCGAGCTCACACCCCACCGCCACCTTGTTTCAGGTACACATTTGCGTCTCCGACGTCGTCAACCTGCGTCATCGCGGAAAGTACCATGGCATCCTCGGCGCCATCAACGGCGCGGGAAGCATCATCGGCCCTGTCGTCGGAGGCGTCTTTGGCCAAAAAGTCTCGTGAGCATCACCCTTTCCTGTCCTCGCCTGCTTGCTCCCGTGACCGTACACCATGGACGATGGACTGATGCACCACCTCCCTCCCTTCTTCACCTCGGCCACTTTTTGCAGCTGGCGATGGGCTTTTTACTTCCAGCTCCCCATCATCGCCGTGTGTATGGTCTCCACGATCTTCTTCCTCCCCACTATCGGGACGCGGAAAAAGGATCTCATGTGGGAGAAGATCAGGTCGGTGGACTACTTAGGCATCCTCACTCTCGTCAGCGGATGCGTTCTGGTCATGGTGAGCGTCGCCAACCTGTTGTGACTGGCCGAGGTCGTGATTGACCAGAATAGACCGCAATGTTGACTCACGACCCACCGTCCTCGTCCCGCTCAGCTGGCTCTCAACATGCTCGCCCCTCCACGCCGGCCTTTCACCTCGCCCATAGTCTCAGGCTTCTTCTTCGGCGGCATCGCCTTGCTCTTTTTGTTCGTCCTCGTCGAATGGAAGGTTGCCAAAATGCCTGTCATGCCTTTGGCCATCTTCAGGAACATACCTGTCGTGTGAGTTTCGAGTCCCGGCCCTAGTCCCGGCCGCGCTCGTCATCGTCACGCTGGTCGCTGACCGTCCTCGTCCTGTCCCCACGTTGAAACAGCATCGTGTTCGTCCTTAACGGGACCTTCGGCTATTTCTTGTGAGTCGCCCTCCCTACGTTCGACGACACTGGACACAGCTCATATTGAACGTTCTCCTCTCCTCGTTTGCCACGAACAACGTCCTTGCTTGTTGCACGGCACAGCTATGGTGAGTCCTCTTGTCCTCTCCTCTCCCCCCTCCGAAATGCCCGTGCTCATTTCTCTGCCCTCCTTCAGCGTCGATCTACTTCCTGCCGATCTTCTTCCAGATCGCCAGCGCGCAAGGCGTCGTTGAGAGCTCGCTCAGCCTCATGCCCGTCGTCCTCTCCAGCATTGTAGGTCCCAATGCTTAATAGCGAATGCACCTTGCGACGAGACAGCGACAAGCCCAGCTCATGTGTTCTCTTTCCTCTTCAGGTCCTATCCTGGTTCTCCGGACTTGTCACCTCCTGGACGGGCAACTACTCCTTCTCGCTCATCATCGCCTCCGTCTTCCAAGTCATCGGCGCCTCGCTCATCTACACCATGCAGCAGTCCACGCCGACCTGGACGGAAATCATCTTCATGCTCATCACCGGCATCGGCTTCGGCTGTCAGATGCAGAACTCGCTCGTGGCCGCCCAGAGCGCGACGCACAAGTCCCAGGTACGAACGAGCCTCTCTGATGTCCTTCCGCCCTCGCTGACATGGGCTCACAAATGTCCCTTCCGCGTGCGTTCGGCCTCCTTCCCTCCCTCGCACAGGTTGCCATGACGACCGCTGTGAGGAACTTCTTTAGGAACATCGGAGGTGTTGTCGGGTTGGCCAGTGAGTCGAAAGGTCTTCACGTTGGTATTTTCGAGACAAGCGCGCGCTGATGTTTCTTTTTCGTCACCGTCGTGCATCCTCCAGTTAGCAACATGCTGCTGAACCTCCTGCTGTCGCGCAAGCTCGACAGCGCGTTGGGCTCCAAGTTCAGCGACGACCTTCTCGACACGGTGCAGGACAGCCCTCTCGAGGTCTACCACCTCCCTCCTAACTTTAGCCATGCGGATCAGCAGCTTATCATCGACGCCTACGTCCAGTCGCTGCGCGTGATCTTCCTCATCTTCATTCCCATCGCCGCCCTGGGACTCGTTTGCGCTATCATCTTGCCCGAGGTGAGCATGTGATCCCCGATGCGCCCGTATTTATTTTAAAGCAATGTCTGCGACGCCTGCGTGGCATGAGAGTGGATCGTCCTGACCCTTCCGCCCTCTCTTGATCTCCCTTCGGCTTCTTCCAGTTCGAACTCGACCGCGCCGAAGACGGTGCCCCCGTCCGCAAGCCGTCGCGCATTGTCAAGCTCATCCGCCTTTACAACAAGCGCCTCCTCGATTCCCGCTTGCCGGACGCCCGTCTCGCGTGAGCCAAAATCTCAAACGGACCTATGGGCTCCATGTCCTTTGTCCTCTCGTCGCGATCATGGACTCGCGCGAGCTTTTTCCCGGCCCAAGGTCCCCTCGGAGCGGGACTTCGTGGGTGATGTCCTCTTCATGTCGTCCGAGCCCGCGTCCCATATCATTCCATTCCCCCGTCTTCATCCCTTTCTCGGTTTAGGTGTGCCCATTGCTTGTACTACAAGACAACACACTCCTTCTCGTACTCTCATTCCCGTCTCGTCCTTTCCTGCCCTCCTCATCCCGTTTTATCCTCCCTCTTCGACCTCCTCCTTCCTGCACCAATTTTTCTCGGGTTTCCTCATGTGCGATTTCACTCCATCTGCTTACTCCGCGCATAGCCCCTGTATCAATTTTTGGGATGCTTTACCTCCAGACGTCGATCCTGAAGAGTAAAATTTGTTTCGATTCACCTTACCTGAAGAGTACAATCCACGTCGAGTCCCCAGCGAGCGCTTGAGAGTGTCGTCAGGCGCCCATGTCAAACGAAGGGTCTCACATACTCCATCCGATGACATCGAGCGTTGGTCAACATGGTGCAATCCCCGTTGCCGGGCCGACGATCACGTGGACGGAAACGTTGCCGTGCCGCCAAATCTCCACAGATGACTGCTTCCGTCGTTGCTCCTTTCCATTGCTGAATCAGTCCGTCTTTCTCGCCTCCACCGGTTTTCTGGCCCACCCGATCCTCCGGTCGCCCTCAATCATGGCGTTCCTCCGCCGCCACTGCGGACGACTTCTCCCCGCGGCCTTGATCGCGGCCGTCTTCCTCTGCGTCTGGTACCCGAGTCACCTCTTCTTCTCCCCGGACCGGCCGCCCTCGTCTTTCCTCTCTTCCTCTCTTTTTGGCTACGACCACGATATCGGCGGCGAAGGAGGCGACGGGGCGCATTCCTCCTTGCTCGCACCCACGACAATGGCACCGGCTGCTGCAGCAAAGACGATGCCCGCCCTCGGCGGTGGCGCCCTCCTGGTGGCAGGCGGGCGGCAAGGAGGAGCGGAAGCCGGCGGGTCTCTAGAGGGGAGCAGAGGAAAGGCCGTCGTCGGCGAGCAAGACCAGCTCTTCCCACGCCCGGGCTCTCCGGTTTTCCAGGACGCCCACGATGATGACAAAGCGCTCCAGCCTTCCGACTGGGCGGCGCAGCGCACTTTCCATCAGCGCGTCGTCGCCGTCGCCGACGTTCATGGCGATTTGCCTCACACCCTCAACGTACTCAGGCTCGCCGGGCTGGTGGACCGGACGGGAAACTGGTGCGGGGGCAAGGTGGGGGCAGGCGGCCTTTTCTTTCTCTTTTGAGGGAAGGACGGCAAGAAGAGGCGGAGCGGGAGGTTGATTGACCGTGGAGTGTGTTCTTTCTTCTTCTTCTCGGCGCCTGGATAGGACATTTTGGTCAACACGGGCGACATCGTCGACCGCGGTGACGACACCATCGCGCTATACGAAATGTTCGAGCGTCTGCGCGTAGAAGCCGAGGCCGTGGGCGGCAAGGTTGTTCAGATCCTGGGAAACGTGAGCGATCGTCTCTTCTATTCCCCACCCTTGTCTGCGTTGCGCGCGCGTACTGACTGGCTGTTTTTTTTTCCCTTCGCTCACAGCATGAGTACATGAACGCTTTGGGCGACTGGCGGTGAGAAGGCGAAGTATATCGCGCTCGTGTCTGCCAGCTTCGAGCTATGCTCAAGGCCTCCTCTGACGATCCTCCATCTACGTCTCTCCCTATCCTTAACGTTTCGCAATCCCATTCATGACCTCAGATACGTCACTCCGGGCGACATAGCCTCCTTCGGCGGCATCCAACCACGTGTCCAGGCCATCACCCCTTCCGGCTGGATCGGGCGCAACTGGCTGCAGAACTACACCCTGACGGCCAACGTCCCTCTCTTGCCCACCGAAGGGCTGCCGATGACCGGATCGGGCTACGTCCCTCCGTCCGTCAACTTTGTCCATGGGGGCATGCCACCGTGGTGGGCCGGCATGGGCATCGAGACGCTCAACGAGCTGGGAAAGTCGCTGATGTTCAAGGCCCTGAAGCGCCAGGAGGAGGAGGGGCTGGTCAAGCCGGGAGCGCCGCTGCCGAGCGATACGACGGACTTGGAGAAGGCCCTGTATTCGGAGGACGGCCCGCTGTGGTTCCGAGGGTACGCTTACGAGACGGACAGAGACAAGGTGTGCGGGTGGGCCAACTTGGCCAAGAAGCGGCTCGGGCAAGGGGTGCGACATTTGGTCATGGGACACACGCCTCATCCTACCGGGTTCATCGTGAGTCCCGAGTCTTTCGTTCACTTCCAATGTCCGATCAAGCAAATTGAAACGTTTTTCACACCTCCCTGTCCCGATGGATGACAGGTACGATGCGATGCTTCCATACTGCTCATAGACACTGGTGAGCGGGCAAAGCGGCTGCGAAGACCAGGTTTTATGCCGCGCGCTTTCCATTTGCGTCGCATCGGACTTGGGGCGAAAGGCGCACCGTGGGCTTGACAACGTCTATTCTTCCGCAATGTTTTTCCGCATTCCGTACAGGCATCTCCCGGGCCTATGGCGGGGAGCAATCGGCGCTCATCTTCGAGACCAGCCTCGAGCCGCCGGGTCCGCCTGACGTGGATCGGAAAGGCGGTCGTAAGGAGAGTGAGAGCGGTCTGTGGAAGGAGACCGAGATCATCACTGCCATGTATAAAGGTCGGCGGCCGACGGTGATCAAGAAGCTGCAGAGGCTTGTCGATCTCGACGTCAAATAAAGCCGCTTTAACTTTCGTCTCCCGGGACGCGCAGAAGCTGGGCAACAACTTCGTAGGGGAAAAAAAAAAAAAAAAAAAAAAGATAACTGTGCCGGAATTGCAAGATTGCTGCAACCACGAGCTAGCCAGCCAAGCCACCGCGGTGGAAAAAGATAGATGTCCTAGAACATGTTTGCCAACTTGCTCGCCGCCTCGCGAGCGTCGACGCGCTTCCGCTCCCCCTCGACGAACACGCTGCGCGCCATCGTGTTGATGCGCTTCTCCCCTGGCGGACCACCGCCGCCGTGGGCCAGGTGGCTGGTGGCGCGTCCGAGGGTGAGCGACTGCGTGCCATCAAAGGGTCGTCCGCCACCACGGAGGGGTTCGTGATAGCCCCCCTCGGGACGCGTGCTGCGCGGTGGAGATTGGGCGGGACGGTGATCAAAGTCTGAGCCGGAAGAGGAGCGAGGTCGAGAAGGCGAGGGAGAGAGGGAAGTGAAAGACCCTGTGGGGCCGGCGGTGTGAGGTGTGATAGGCGGACCCGGCGGCGCGTAGACAACCTGCGGCGACCCTTCCGGACCGCCTTCAGCACCGACCCCGTATCGCACACCGGCTGCCCTCTTCGTGATCGCCCTGAGGTCCGGTCGGAGCGCCTCCATCTCCTTGAGCACTTGTCGCTCGTACATTAAACTGGCACGGGCGTGTTCAAAGAGAGCTTGTTGAATGTCCTGGTGCGCTTGTCTGGAGTGCGTGTGTAGGGCTTGATGCAGGTTCTGCGCGATAGCCTGTAGTTGCTCGTCCAATTGCTTCTGGAATTCCTTGGCCTAAAGTGAAGTTGACATTCGAAACGCGTTAGCTTTTCAATATCGTCTACTGCCTGCTGCTGTCACCAACGAAATCTTAACGAGAAGACACCAACTGACCTCTTCCAAGTCCTGCAGGGCTTCGTCCACACGGTCGCTCTTCAGACTGGTGCTGCTCTTCATCCGTTCGATGTTCCGACGCTTCGAAATAATGGCCTTGGACGCCTCCACTTGCTCCTCAAGACTTCGCGCCCGCTGCTGCAGCGTCGACTGCGTTCCAGACGAGCAAAGGGACGGAAAGGTTCAACATCGTAAACCTTCAAGCTGAACGGACAGCATCGCAATTACCTTGGCTGACCGCATGTTGGCAGACTGATAGGCGAGACAGTCAGCCAACGTGACCATCTCACTGGCAGACTGGATTATAAAAAGAATACGGAATCAGCTACATGTCCACGATTGCCCAAAGGAGCATCTCAGGTCATGCTGGCTCACCTGAGCCATGTTCAACTCTGCGATGTTCTGCACCGTTCTGCCCATCTTTCTCAAGCCGTTGGCCAACGGGGGGTGATTTTCCGCGGTGGCCAAGTTAACCAACTTAGCGCTCGCCTCCGCATCCGCGGCCGCGAAGTTCCTGCGAGCCACACAAACTTGCTCGAGAGCATCTGCGGCGGAGCCGAACTGCACCTCGAGCCGTGTGACTTCCTCCTTTGCCGCGGCCAGCTCCTCGTCGTCGTCATGCACGCCTCGCCCTCGCATTGCTAGCTTGGAAAACGCAGACGTGGAAGGTTTATGGTATTGTCGCGGCGATGGCGTGTACTGGACGAGGTGACGAGGGCAACGCCGTCGCGTTCAGACGGAAATCATCAGGGAGCAGCGCTAGTGAAGGCACTCACCCCAAAGTCGCTCTCGACAAACGCGCGGACCTCTTCGTCTTTTTTCAGCACATCGTTCTCGCACACGCGATGGAGCCATCGCTGCATCGTCACCCGCACTATTCGGTCGTCCTCCTCATTGTTCTGAGCGGAGGTGGTGGAGAAGGGTATGGATGGAACGATGGTTTGAGGACAGTTCCAGGCGAGCGTCTCCGCAAGCATGTGAAACTCCGAGTATGACCGTGCAACAAGGGAGTAGTTGGACATGCGATATCGCGGTAGGTTGGTCTACATGATAATGGGACGAGACCGGTGAGCAAGACGGGCCACTGGCAGCACGTGGACGAGCGGTGGAGACGCGCCTCGTCACTTACATGAATATCCAACTTGAACGTCAGATCCCTTCGATTGCGATCCATCTGCACGATCCTGATCCTCAAGAACAGGTCGGGCCGCGTCCCGTTCGCTGGGCCTATCCCTGCGCCCTGCCGCTGCGGGCCAGCTCCGAGGCTCATCGGAGGACGGGGTGCGTAGGCGCCGCCGGCCTTGTCCGGAACGTGCGGAGCGTGGGTCATGTTGGCGGACGCTGTTGAATTGGCGCCGGGGAGGACAGCGTGTACGGAGCGCGGCGAACCGGTGTGTGAGGGAATGGCGGCGGTCGGAGTGCCAGGCGAAGTGGGCGAGGAGACGCCAGACGAGGACGATCCTGGACCCCAGACGCCGTTGGCCGGACCGGGCGGCGGGCCGGCGCTGAGAGGGTCGTAGGACATGGCGGGGAAGGAAAGCAAGGATGGAGAGGGGAGTGGGACGAAAGAAGGGTTCGAGGAGGACGGGCGTCGTGGATGCGATCGCCGCTCGTACCACCCCACAACCCGCCGTTCCTTCTTCCCACGCCCGTGAAAGGGCAGCGGGCGTCCCTGCTGCGGACACGGGTGCGCCTGGGTCGCACACGACTGGCGACGATGGCGTCTGTCAGTGCGACCGCCGCACGAGCGAGTGCAAGTTGAGAATCTCGTAGGGTTGTTTGCTTTGCTGCGCGGCTGCGATGCTCAGGCAGCCTGCGCTGAGCAGGCATTGTGTTGTCGCGCCTGCCGTGGCTCCGCTCCACTTGATCGATTTCACTCGTACGCCCTCGGATCGCGTCCCTCAGCAGTGTCTCGCGTTCACGACTCGTGGTGGACTTGGAATTCGGATCGATGCTCTCCCGATCGTCGTGTCTCGTGTTCCAGGCGAGTCGACTCGACTCGAGGAGGTGCGACGTCGCTTAACATGACCGCAAAGACAGGGGCTTGCCAACTGGACGGCGGATGGGTTGTGCGGTGCGGATGGGACGCGTCCGATGCCCCTTTACGCGCCGCGTCCTTCCTCACCAAAGTAAGGCGCGGAGGTTGATTTTTCACAGCGGACCTTTTTGCCGGCGGGTCGATGGATGGATGCGCATCACCGTCCGACCGACTTCCACGACCTCCAGACACACTGCGACGCACCATCGATCCCTCTGAACGCCTCTATTCATCCTCTCCTACAGCTCTGGCCGGTTTATCCCTTTGTTTCAAGCTCTCGCCGCTCCTCCGTCGCCTCGCCACGCCACTAGGCTCTGACGCGGCTCTTCGACGTCCTCCTCCCCGGCCGTTTTCGAGGTCCTCCTCGTCGCGCTCCCATTCCCGAGGCGATATGATGGCCGTCTTGCCCAGTCAAAGCCCGCAGTCCCTCGTCAAACGCTTCGACGATGATGACCAGTCCTTCTCCTCCTCCGGTGCCGCTTTCAAGGCCGTCGGCGGCGTGGAGGCCCTCCTCGCCCAACCGATCGAGTTCGTGCCGGGAACCACCCTGACGAACGCGATGGGCAAAATTCCTTACGAGCCCTGCAACGAGCCGTTCGTGAACGGAAAGAAGGACCACAAGGGCAAGGGGAAGGAGCGAGAGGTTCGTCGAATTGCATTCCTTGCTCCCTTGTTCACGGGCACGGGCACCGCTGAAGCCGCCGAAGCTGGACCCCTCCGACGCTGGGCAGACGGGCGATGGCCGTGTTCCCTCCCGTCTTTGATAGCTCACCTCGTGTTCCTTCATCTATTTCATCTCACTTTCTCTGCCCTCACAGTTCACTCCAGCTTTGACCAACTCGACTACGTCCAGCACGTCGTCTTTGCACGCGCCATCGACGCCCACACCGCAACGCGGGGACGAAGCAGTAGCCGGCCGAGATCTCGAGATGAAGGCCAAGTACAAGCTGTGGGACAGGCCGATTGCGCTCGGCTGGCCTTCCGGACTGAGCGGGACGGGGGCGGGTTTTGTAAACTTGGGTGAGCAGCGAGAGGAGATGGTGTTCCGAAATGCTCGAATGGAGGGGCCAGTCGTTTATGCTTGCCTCTCCCGCTTTTGTGCATATAGGCAACACCTGCTATCTCAACTCGGTGCTCCAAGCTCTTCTTCACACTCCGCCTCTCACAAACCTGCTCCTGACCGCTCAACCGCACAAAGACGGCTGTGAGCATCGCCCAAGATCAACCCGCGTCTCGACGAGCTTGTCTCGATTGGTTCTCTAATCGCTCCTTCCTTACGTCTCGATACGCAGGTCCGGTCAGAGGTTTCTGCATGATCTGCGCTCTCACTGCGGTCATGGAGCAATCTTTTAAGCGTGGCCGCTCAAGCTTTGCACCCAAGAACATTGCTGCTCACGTCAAAGGTGTGGTCCCTTGTCGCGACTGCATCACCCTTTTGACTTTTCCTCATGTGTGCGCTCTCTTACGCATGCGAACGATCCAGATGTATCGAGGACGTTGCGCATATTTCGACAAGAGGACGCACATGAGTTTTTACGGTGCGGTGTGGAAGTGATGCAGCAGAACTGTCTGGTTGGGACCAAGCCGTGAGTGTGGGCTTTCTCGCGTACAGTCTCCTATGTTTGGGAGGCACCCTTAGCATCTCCCCTCTTCCTCCGCTTCCGACGCCGATCGGTGCGCTGCAGTAAGCTGCCAGAAGCGATCAAACAGACTACCTGGGTGCACGGCATCTTCGGCGGCAAGCTGCGCTCCCGCGTGACCTGCCTCAAATGCAAGCACCCGTCCGACACGTTTGACCCCTGCCTGGACCTATCGTTGGACATTAAACGCTGTACGTCCGTCGTCGACGCACTCAAGCAGTTTGTCGCCATCGACAAACTCGTCGGTAGCGAGAAGTACAAGTGCCAGAAGTGAGTGCATACGCAGGCTTCGTATGCTCACGGCCGGCAGACGGTGGCTGAGCGATGCTTTTGTTTGACGTCCGCTGTCTCAGGTGCAAGATGCCGGTGAACGCGACGAAGCAGTTCACCATCCACGAGGCCCCCCGCGTGCTGACCATCCAGCTGAAGCGTTTTGGCATCATGGGCAACAAGATCAACCAACACATCAGCTATTCCGATAACCTGAACATCCATCCTTTCATGAGCGCTGGGCAGGTGAGAGGAGGTTTGCGGCATCTCACCTGCCATGTTCATCGGCTCGAAGTGGGTTTTGATTACTAACATGTTCGTTTGATCGCTTCAGCCGGGCGCGATCTACCGTCTCGTTGGTGTGGTCTCGCACAGCGGCTCGGGTCCACACTCGGGGCACTACTACGCGCACGTGCTTTCGCCGTCGGGCAGGTGGACTCGGATGGATGACTCGTCAGTGACGACGTTACCAAGCGTCGGGCACGCGCTCAACCTCAAGAGCGCCTATCTGCTCTTCTACGTCCGCGACAAGGGAGATGCGCTTGAGCGGGCCATTCACTCCACCGGCAAGGCCAGTGGTGGTCTGGAGGTCGAGTCGAGTCGAAAGGAGAGGAAGAGGAAAAGGAAGGCGATAGAGCAGAGGGATTCGGACGAAGAGGAGAGCGGGAGCGATGACGACACCGCCGGTGACGGCCGCACGGACGACGACGAGAGCCCATTGGTGCGACCTTCGAAACGACCGGCGCTGCTCTCGGCCTCATCGCCAGTTCGGCCTACCTCCACGACCGCCGCGGAGAGTCTGGCGGCGGCTGCATTTTACGGCTCCTCCCCGCTCCGACCGCACGCGCAGGTAGTGAAGCAGATGAGGAAGATGAAGAAGGGCGGAGGAGGAGGAACGTCTCCGTTCCTGCACGGGTCCGGTATTTCGCCCGGCGGGCGTGGGTTTTCGGAGGACGAGGAAGAGGACCTGGGCGAGCGAGCGGAGCGGCGCTTCCTCCTTTCGGGCGGCGAGAACGGCAAGAGTAGCCACGGTCGCGGCCATGGTGGTGCGAGCGGTGGGACCGGGAAGAAGCCGCCACCGTCGGTGCGATCGTGGAACGACAACGTGCCGTCGGGGGCGTTTAAAAAGAAGAGGGGTCTGAGGCACGGCATGCAGAAGAGGAAGTTCAAGCCTTAGACGGGCGGAGGAGGTCTAGGAAGCGAGCGGCAGTACGACGCTCCGACTGCGGACACGATGTATTCAGAGCCCGGGGCTCAATCGACGTCGCGGAGGGATAGGTCGTCGATCCGAGCCGGGCCGTCGATTCCACGTCGTCGAGGCCGATCCAAAGGCGTGTTCGAGCGCGTTCACCATCTCCATCGATCGCGCGCCGGACGGTTTTGGTATCGGTCGTCGTCGCGTGCGGTCCGCTGATTCTTCCAGACGAACCGGGTTCAGCTCGTCGCTCGCTCCTCGTCCGGTGGTCGTCGCCCACACCCGTCTGCGCCGCGGCCCATCGCCCACGTCTCCCTTTCCTGTGCAAGGCGAGACGAGACGGGCGGGCGGGCGCGCCGAGGTGGCGTGCATGGAAGGGTGCTCGAGGGCGGCCTTGGCAGTCTGACGGATTTGCGGGCGCGACGAAGGCGACATGGGTGCTGTCTGTATATTGTAGGCATGTATGCACATTGCACGAAGATCCGATCTCGCTTGTCGAGGCGGCATCTCATCATCGCCTGACAAGGTCGTGACGGGCGGGTTTGGGAGAATGGCGAATGCCGGCTCGGTCGTCGCGTGCTGTACATACATACGTCCGTCCGTCCATGCACACCTACATACATACATAGAGTCAGCCTTCGAGGAAGGCCCTTTGCTTGCCTTGCCTTGCCTTGCCTTGCCTTGCGCTGCCGTTGGAGCAATGTTGCCCCAAGTCAGCGCACGCACGCACGCACGCACGCACATCGAGGGCTGGATGCGAGTCTTTTGTTAGGAAGTCAGCTGACGAAGAAACGCGGCGTCCCTACGAAGATGGACGTCTTTGGGTCGCGCCTGTCTAGGTAGATGTGCTTCGAACAAGCAGCGGCACGCGCGGATGCCAAGTCGCCGGACAAAGAGACCGACGGTCGAACGGTTGTCACGTCCCAGCCGTTGTTCTCTCGCCCGCCACTCTCTCTCTCTCTTTCTCTTTCTCTTTCTCTTTCTCTTTCTTTCTTTCTCTCTCTTTCTCTCTCTTTCTCTGGTCCCCGGATCGACCGCTCGCTCTCCTTCCTTCTCTCTTTCTTGACGCCGCTTGATACGTGGCGTGGCCCATGACCGCCTGCGCCGCACACCACACACGACCGCTCCACGACCGCTCCACGACCGCTCCACTTTTGCGTTTTTGCGTTCGCCTCCGCTTTCGCCTCCGCCTCTGCTCCCGTCGTCTGCCCCCGCCGTTTGCCCCTGCGGCGCTGCGGCGCTGCGGCGCTCCCGGCCCGAGGAAAGGAAAAGGAAGACGGGGTTTGTTTGGATTTGCGATAAGCGCGTCGCTAAGCTGGGGGGGATAAGTGAAGTGAGGTGAAGTGAAGTGACCTTGTTGATGGACGAAAAGAAACCGGGCGGGTTGGGTGTCCCGTTCGCCCCCGCGTTTCCGAAAGCGTTGGCGCCGCGCTCTGGCCGTCGTTGCGTTCTTCTCGTCGTCGTCGTCGTCGTCATCGTCATCGTCGTCTCCGAGACGTCCCGTCCCGTCACGATGGTCTCGTCTCGCCGGCGGACTCGCATACGACACGACACTCGCCTCGCCTCGCACAGCTGCCTTGCTGGCGAAACGAGGACAACCGCCTCCTCGCCGAGGTGGGCCGTCTCGGCGCTTCAAGCTGGTTGGTCGGCGGTCGGCAGTCGGCGAGTTAGTAACGGGGCATGTATGTGACTGGATACGACGGGGTGACGGGCGAGACAGACAGACGCTCCACACGTATGTATGTATGTATGTATGTATGGACCGGCTGTACATGGAGACAGAAGACGTCGAGCCAGCGCCGTGTCTCGCTGAAACGTCGCTTCGGCTGGAATAAAAATAAGGACGGGAACGAACGAGTGGGCGGGCAGCCCCGGTCCGGTCCGGTCGGCCAGGTCTATCAGACAGCGTCTATCTATCTTCTATCTATGCATCTGCTTTGCTGGTCTTCTAAGCGGCTGCTTGAAAGTGGTCGTAGTCATTTGCGATGCCGGATTTGTCTCCACCCGCGCCGATAGCAGGGTCCTCCCGTTGCCACTGACTCGCCACCGCGTCGGCTTGCTGTGGTGTGGTCTGCTGGTCTGGTCTGTTCATCTACGTCCTCGCTGGCTCATCATCTCGAGTCTCTTTCTTCTCAATCCTCTTGGCTCTCGGCGGCCGCACGTGTCGATGAAAGACGCCGCCGGATGCGTTGATTGCGATCGCGCAACGTGCTCCTCTCAAACCGCCTGGCACGTTCCTCCCAGTGAGTCTCTCCTTTCTCTCTCTCCCACCACCATCCATCCGCCCTGCCCACTCGCCCCCTTTTAGAGCTTGCTTGCCCTTAACCCTGCTTCGGCACTCCCATGCCCATTTCGTACACCACTTAATAAAAAGGTCGCCCTCTCCCTCTGGCTCGGCCATCCAACGGCAAACGGCCACCCAACGGCGTCTTATGTTTTGAACCGATTCGATTCCGTCTAGACCTCGCCTCTTTTCTCTCTCTCTCTCTCGCACCCCCCGCCGTCGTATAGAACCCCTGCCCCTCCCCTCCAAACGCCCCTATCGCCCACCACCTGCCGCTCCACCCTCCACCCTTCTACCATCCCCTCTGACACCATGTCCGACGAGAAGACCACCACCAACCAGCTCCCCTTGTGCTGGGGCCACCGTGGCGTGAGTGTCGAGTCGAGTCGAGTCGAGCCGAGTGCTGCGCCTTTCGGCGTGGCCGTGCTCGTCGACGACGCCGTTCACCGTCCCGTATGCCCCCCGACTCACCCGTCCTCCCTCTTCTTCCCTGTCGCCCTCGACAGGCCTCGGCAACGTTCCCGGAGAACACGCTCGCCTCTTTCGAGGCCGCCATTCGGGACGGCGCGGAGGGCATCGAGAGTGGTGCGTAGCGGACTCTACCACGTCCCCTACCTTTCTCCTTCCTTCCGCCTTCTCCTCGCCCCGTCCTCGCCCTATGTCTCTACCATAGAGGCCCACGGACGGTTGGCTTTCCTCTCGTCTTCGTCGCGCCAGTGCTGGCTAGCTAGGGCAGGCGGGGCCCCCGCCCAGCTAACGCGGTGCGCCCCGTCCTCTGTGCCCTACCCGTCCTCGCCCGCGCCCGACCTCTTGGCTTGGCCTCGCCTCGCCTCGGCTTGCCCCCCCCCCTCCCCTTCTCCAGACGTCCACATCACCAACGACGACGTCATCCTCATGTTCCACGACGCCGACCTGAGCCGGACCACCGACGGCACCGGCAAGATCAACGAGCAGGCCTACGCCGAGAACATTGACCAACTCTACACCAGGCAGGAGCCCAGGCAGAAGATCCCCACGTTCAAGGAGACGATCGACCTCCTGATGAGGCCCGACTGCCGACACGTCAGCCTCAACGTCAGTCCCTTTCCTTCTCCTCCGTCACCCGCCTGCCCGTCGTCGTGCTCATCCTCAACTTTGAATCTCTCCTCCCCTCATCACAGGTCGACGTCAAGCCGGAGAACGACCCGGAGCGCCTCTTCAAACTCATCGCCGAGGTCGTCGCCTCGCATGACGAGTGGGAGACGACGCTGGCGCCGCGCATCATCCTCGGTCTTTGGCACCCCAAGTTCATCCGCCCTGCCAACGAGATCGTCCCCTTCCTTCGCCGCATCTTCATCGGCATCAGCCTCCACCTCGCCCAGACGTGTTTCTGGGACGACTGCGACGGCTTCTCCATCGCTTTCAAGACCCTCATCACCCCCGCCGGCCAGGACTTTATTCGCAGGTGTAAGGACGGCAAGAAGCACCTCTACGTCTGGACCGTCAACCGCCGCGATGAGATGATCGAGGCCAGCAGGTGGGGAGTCGCCGCCGTCCTCACCGATCGCACCGGCGACTTCCTCAACCTTCGTGGCGAGATGACCGGTGAGTCGCCGCGCATTCTCTCTCGTCGTGGCCACTCTTTCTCACCGTCATCCCTCTCTCTACCTCAGCCGATCTCGCCAACGTCATGAACGAGATCCGTACAACCTTTGGTTGGAGGGCGTTGCTGTGAGTGCACGACCGTCCGACCTCTGCTCCGTCCGTCCCGTCAGTGCCACCGTTCGTTCATGTCGGACGCTCACTGACTCGCCCCGCCACGCCACCTTCTAGTTACTATACCGTTTCGCAGTGGTACGATCGCTACTTTGCGTGGAAGGCCCTCGAAAGGACGGGCGGTCCCCTCCGTCCCTTCATCCGTTCCGCACGCTTGGCCGCCCGCCCCAACGCCGCGGCCGCCGCCACCCCCACGCCGGTGACCGCATGATCTCACTTTGTCCGCCCTCTGTCGGGCAAGGAGGTGTTTCTCAAGCTCTCGTCTCGTCGGCGGTTCCTCTTCTCGCAACATTCCCTCCTCCATCCCTGTCTCCTTCACGGACTCCTTCGACGACCCTCAATCAAACACACCGTTTCCTCTGTCCTAGCATCCATTCCAGCCTCTCCCGTCTCATCCAACCGTCACCATTTCCCCTAATTCGATCCTATCCGGTCCGGTCCAATCCAGTCCGACTCGATCCAACGAACGGCTCCGTCACATCTCCGTTCCCCTCTCTCGTCCCTACACATCCTCCTGTCTTCTCGCTTTTGGGCTAGTCCTCGGTGGTCCGGTCGGCGACCTTGTAGCCTATATCCGATCTGTCGACGCTTCTCGTTCTTCTCCGTTCTCGATTTTCTTTTTCTTTTTCCTTTTCGCCCCTCTCCCTCTCTACTCTGCCTTTCCATCCCAGTCCACCCACCCCTCCTTGCGGGGGTCGCCCAGTAACAGCAGCAGCAGCAGTACGTGTAGTTGTTCCGGCGTAGTTTCCACGATCTTCACCTTCCCTTTCTTCGGCCTTCAGCACCTATTTGGAAACGCATCCTCCCCCCTTCCCCTTCTTCTCCCTTCTTTTTCTGTTTATCTTTTTCTCCTTCCGTCCCTCCCCGCCGCACCTACCCCTACAAGCCCCTCACGATAGGCCCAAATTGAAACGGACCGAGGGAATCGGATCGCATGATCCCCGCCTTTCCACGGGGCGGCGGACGGTCGCCATCGGTCCTTCATCCAGGAAAACGCCCCCCCCCCCGCCCCCAAACTTGGGTTTGCTGATCGTCGGCTCATTCGCTCTTTGCTTTTCCAGGTTTTCCACGCCGCTACCTCGTCCTCTCGACGTCCCCCTTTTTTTTCAAGTTTTTTCTTTGTTGCCAGCCAGCCTTGCCTTGGCTCCTTGCACCTGCTGTCGATCTGAACTGATGATTCTTAACTGCGCCGCCTCCCAGCTCACCGCACGCGCTTCCTACTGTCGTTTTTCTTGCAGCTCCTCACTCACCCTTGATGGTCCCTCGTCCGTTCATTCGGTCACCCAGTTCGTCTGACGGCCGGTCGGCCGGTCGTCGGAACGTCAATCAACGAAACGGATTATTTTTAGATTGGGCGTTTTCTGCCCGACGGCGAGCCGCGCTTGCCGACCGCGACACCGCGTGGAATGGTCCAAGTAGGCAAGCTTTGACGCGCCATGCGATGCGATGCGTTTCTCCGGCGGATTGCTCTGCACGATCAATCGGTCATCGATCCGATCGGATCGGCCTTGCGACGATAGGTACCAGGTAAGTCCGTCGGTCCGTCGTCGTCGTCGAGTGTCACGATGTTTCTTCGAGCTTTTTCCTCGTCCCAACCTCTGGAACATACGTGTGCGCATGTACGTACTTTGGTGCGCCTCTCGGTTTCATCGGAATGGTGACCTACCCCCAAGCTCATAACAGACCAGACCAGCGTTCCTGTCAGGATTGAGTCTAGGAAACACAATCTATCTAGGCCAGCAAAGGGCACACTTTTGGTCAGTCTAGCTACTGACATATCCCAGAAGCTATATGTACCTGCAGAATTCATGACAGTTCCCTTCGTTCAGTCCTTCACCGTCCGACAGCGTCATACACCGCCTTCTCGAACTCGTCCTTCCACCGTACCATCAGCGGATCCCAAAAGGGCAGAAGCTGCGTCCCGAACACGCCTCCCAACCCTGTCACGGGGTCGAGGAAGAAGAATTGGTTCGCTAGGCCCGCCCAGCCGTACGAGCTTGCCGCGCGGCCGGTCGCGGTCTGTCAGTCGTCCGTCCGATTGATTTCGTTCGAAGTAGTTGGTGGACGTGCATGTGGGGCGGGGATGACGGGGCAAGCAGGGTCGGGTTTGAGAAAGAAAATAACAACGGGGATGAGATTTCTCTCGATGTCGATCTTGACCTCCGTCTGGTCAGTCAGTTCATCGTTCCACTACTCACTGGCGCGTTGGCGACGTGGCACTGTAGCAGGTTGAATCCCCTTCGGCCAGACTTGTCCGTGCCTGGTGTGGCGAATTCGTTGAGGCTGAGTGAGTGAGTGAGCGGGTGTCAGCGTCGGTAGGTCGAGCGTACGGGAGGGGACCTTGACCCGGTGCAAGATGAGAAGAAAGACAACACTCGCTCGTAGGACATGTCTGCGATGTTCGTCTTCCACAGCGGCGCCGGCACCTCGATCCCGCGCTCCGTCACGTCGTCCCTCTCCGCCGCTCGCCACGTCTCCTCGCTCAGCGACAGCCGCCCGTCGTGCCTCAGCACGGCCTGGAGGATCTTCGCGTAGGCCTGCACGGTCGCGTGGATGCATGCGCTCGCGAAATGCGCATACCCCTTTGGCGGCTCGCCCTCCGTGTTATACACTTCAAAGTTGATGCGCAAGAACATGCCGTCGGCCCCCGCTCCCCCTTCGAGTCCCGAGGGCGCGCGGACATGTATGCCCGCCCGGTTGGGCGCCAGCTCCGGGTTGAGCCAGATGTCGATCTCGGACAGCGGGAGGTCGAGAGGGTCGAAGAGCATGGTGCGGAAGAGCGTGCGCAGGTCTTTGCCCGTCGACCGGATCGCGAACTGGCCTAGCCAGTCTGTCGAACAGCCATACCTGGGGGAACGCGAGCGGATGGATCGATCAGCTCGATGCGGGGGGGGGGGGGGAAATGGTGTGCGGCCCCATAAACTTCTCTCGCTTTTTCCCTCTCCATGGAAAACCACGTACACGACCTTGTTGCCCGGCTCCTCGACCAGCGGAAGCGTAAAGTCGCGTATGGCCCCGCTGGCGGCAGACGACGAGAACAGCGGCTCGCTGCCGTCCGTCGGGCGGACCTGGGTCAAGAAGAGAGAGCGGTGGGGAAAAGAGGGAGGGAGGAGAAAAGAGGGAGACGCCGTCGTCGGTCCTCATATACCCACGCCACGAGCTGGCCCACATCGACGACCTCTTCGTGCTCACCAGCTCGGCTATGTGCGGCGAGACCCATTCGTAGGCGAGCCCGGAAGAATGGGTGAGCAACTGCCGGAGCGTGACCTTTCCCCGAACGTCTCTGAGCTTCATCACTCCCTTGCCGTCCGCGCCCGGCGCATCGTGAAAGCCGTCGATGATCTTGGTGACGAGCGAACCGCTGCCGTGTCGGAACTCTGGAAGCACCTCGACCAGCTTCTCGTGGTCGTCCAGGTCGGCGAGCGAGAAGCCGGTCTTCGAGGAGCGCCTCTCGAGGATCTGGAGAACGAGCACCGACACGCACAGCTTGGTGCAGCTTGCCATCCACATCACGCTCTCCCGCCTCTACGGCTCGCCCTCGTCCCCGTTCGGCGCCGCCTCGCTCTTGCCGGCCACGCCGTTGAACACGATCCTCTCCCGATCGAACACCACGGCAGCGACGCCGGGCGCTATTCCTTGCGACACGGCGTCATCCAAGAGCGATTGGAAAGTGCGCTCGACGCCTTCTTTCCACGTCGGCGGGCTCGACATGGCGTGCACCGGGGGGGGGGGGCCAAGCGGGGGAAGCTGTCGTTGGCCGAAGGGAGAGAGAGCCAAGACTATCTATCTATCCCGATGCGATGCTAAGCTGTGCCGGAAGAGCGGAACGGTGGCACGTGGTACTCCACACCGGATCAAGTGTAGGGAGGGGGGGTGGGTGTCAGGAGCGACTGACTCGCCGTTGCCCCTTTCGTGGGCTTTTTATTCACTCCCCGGAGAATCCACTAGAACCGGCCACCGTGACTTGGGGACGATAGTGCACTAGGTGCACTGCCTCCCGTGCGCCAGAGCCCTGGTGGAGCCAATCGTGATATCCGTGTTTGCCGGCTGAACTGCACTGCCGTCGAACACCGAAGCTGACACCAGCTGCGAAACATTCGACGGTCGGCCCTCTCGTAACGGTTCTTTGCATGTCATCGACACGGGCCATGGAAGGCCCTCGTCTTATTTCTTCGGCCGGAAAGCACACGAATGACAGCGACTCCCTCCGACAATTCAAAAGCAACGTTGGAGAAGGCTAACAGGCTCCGACGATGGACAGCGGGCGGCGGAGGCGCACGTTCACGGGAGCGCGCCCGAGCCTTCCTTTCTCGACCTCGGACAAGCGGCTAGAAGAGGGCCCCATCCTTACGGCTCTCTCCCCCCTTTCAAGACCCTCTCCGCCGCCTTGGCACCTAGTTCCGCCTCCTCCTCGGACATGGCCCGCCAGTTCGGAGAGGGCGTGGAACGGATCCAGTCAAAGTCTTGAATCTCGTGGTGCTTCGACTGAGACGGCTTTTTGGGCGTGTGCGACGTAGACGTGAATGAGAAAGAAGAAAGAGAGGACGGGCGTTGTGGGTTCTTTACGTCCAAGGCTGGCACGCGAAACGAGCCGGCCGGATCAGGAAAAAGCAGCTCCGGAGGACGAGGCCCACCTGCACTTCCATCTCGGCGCTGCTACCATCGCCATCGCCGTCCACGGCGACCCTCTCGTGTGACAGCTGTGCGGGGTATGGAGCAAATCGGAGGTTTGAGCTGTGCTCCACGATCGGATGGCTTGGCACCAGGAGGTGTATCCTGCAGTTGGTGGAGGAGTGCATTCGGAACTAGCAGAGTCAAGGAAGAGGGGAGAGGGGAAGTAGGCATTTGTTCGTTGAGCGACGGTGCCGCCTTCAAGGACAAATGGCTGGTTGGAGAGCGGCTGTACGTAGCCTTCGAATGGCCATGCCCACCTGACGACATCCGAGGACGAAAAGGCAATCCTCGCACTGATGGAGCATTACGCTGCCCTTCACAAACGGGGCCACCACGGTGCACCCCTTCAAGCCGCTGACATGCAGCGCCGAGATCTCCGGCACTCTCCTCGTCACGGCGCCGGCAACCGGAGATGAGGAAGCATTACTGCTTGACGGGAAGAGGTTGACGGTGCAGGACCGTAGGTCGGAGATGGTCAAGTCTGACGGCGGAGTCGACGTACCGTCGTCGTACGAGCGGGACGGCAGGTTCAGATCGTTCAACGTGAGGGTCACTTCGTCGCGTTTGCTCAGCGTGAGGTGTGCCGAGCTCATCGCCGCTTCCGCCGCAGTTGTCGTCGTCCTGCTCGTCTCCTCTACCTTCGAAGAAGCCGGTGAAGTTAGCCTGGAGGTGGTGACCGAGCCCGGAGAAGACCTCGAGGAACCCGTGGCAGCCGCTGGCGCCTTTCGCCTGAACGAAAAGCTCGTCTTCGGAGTGAGCGTGGCGCGCCGATTGTCGATGAGCTTTTCTAGCTCCTTCACTTGCTACAAGGTGGATGTCGTGCCGTGGGTAATGCAAGTGCAACAGGTCGTAGGACCGCGTCAGCTGGCGTGTACATATGTCAAATCATCGCAAGCAGATGAGCGCGACAGAAAGAGGGGAGCGGACCTGACCACTTCATACCGGCCCTGATCATACGTGGGCAAAAAGACGACGGCGTCCGTGAGGTCATTTCGCAGCTGCGCGACCTCCACTACAAGTTGGGAGAGTGCCTGCTGAGCGTGAGGAGAAGAGGGCGTGACCTCGGAATCCAATCTGCTCTGGAGGGCTTTTTTTAACAACGGGCGAGCGAAGGAGGCGCGAAGGAAAGTCGAACAGGGGAGGAGTTTTCGGTGAGGCGTCAGCCGTCCCGCCCACCTTCCGCCGTACTCGCGCTTGGGAAAGAGCTCGGCGGACTCACCGGCCCGTTTAGCGTGGAAGTCGTCAAAGAAGGCTTGAGCGCGAGCGGCGCTCGTCAAGCTGGAGCCTCCCGCCGAAACAACGTTGGAGGACATGGCGGTTGGGCTCGGGAACGGCCTATGACGAGCGAGATGAGGTTGATGTACACGGGTAGGGAAAGGACAGCGGAAGGCCGGAAGGCCGGAAGATCGGGTGACGTCACGTCGATCATGCTCTGGCCGTGCTGGATGTCCAGGCAAGAAGAACCTTTCCCCCCCGTCCGCCCACCGTCGACGCATGGCCTCTGCTCGCTCTTCTCCCTTGGAACACGACCTCAAGCCTTTAGAGCAGCTGCAGCCGTCCCTTGAATGCCAACGAGACTCTCCCAACCACCAGCTCGCGCAGAATGTGCGGTTGCGAGCTCTGGCGGGCGCTTCTGGGCTCAGGCACGGTCGACGTGAAGGAGGGAGGATGGAAGGGATCCCTCCTTCTCCGTTTAAGAGCTGCAGGATGAGATAAGCAAACGTTTCGTTTAAAGTTTCCGAGCCCTTCTCAGACCGTCTATGATGTTGTGGAATGCGACGCTGATAGTCGTTGTCAAGCTGCCGTCGCCGCTGGTGAAAGCTCAGGCAGGAAGGCGTAGTTCACCGGGCTCTCGGACGAGACGCTGGTACGTTGCCGGCCAACCTATTTTTTTTAAGCGTCCACATTCCGCAACACTGTCTGGGCCACCCGAGAGCAAGCAAACGAAACGACGATTTGAGCCTGCGCTCTGTGGCGTGGACGTGCTCGCATCACATTCTTTGTCTGCCCGTCCCGTCTGGGGTGTCCGCGCGACTCATATCCACACACCACGTTCTCCTTCCCCCCCCCCCCCCCCCCCCCCCCCCCCCCCCCCCCACTGGGATGCGTCAAATCCTCTCTTGAGCTCTCTTGCATGGGCACCCCTGCGTACGGTGTGCATGGGGCATGGGCTCAGTCGGTTCGACACCTTCTTGGATCAGGACGACGATGGGTATCTCATCGGGACACTCAAGGGACGATTGCTCAAAAAACGCAGATTAGATTGCCAGCCTACCGTTAGAAAAAAGGGAGCGTAGGACAGCACGGTAAACGCGTAGGAACTGCAACTTTTGCGGACGACCGATAGATGTTCGCCCCGCGGGCAATCGACACCCGTCGAGAAGGGACGACGATGCGCTTTCTGGACTAGCCAGACCGGTCCCATCAGCCGTCGCGGCACTCATACGCTTCACAATGTCATCCGTCCCAACTACCCTGCAATCCTAGCCTAGTCTAGCCAAGACATCAACCCGGACGAGGTGGTTCAACAGACGGCGTCTACGGCCCTCGCTCATTCTAACAGTGGCACACCCATCACTGGCCGTCCACTCGCTCACGACCGGTACAAGACGCGCAAGGCGACCCTCTTGACAATGTCGGGGTTCGGGAAAGCAAGGTTCTCAAGCGGCGCCGCGTACGGTGTGGGCAAGTCCGCACCCGTGACGCGCTCGACTGGCGCATCGAGATAGTCCCATGCCTCGGACTCGGCAATCTGCGCGGAGATTTCGGAGCCCACGCCGAACTTGGGGAAGCCGCCTTCGACGATCATGAGCCTGTTAAGAATAAGGAAGGAAGGACATCGAGGAGAAGACGAGAGGGGTGGGTGGGCGATGAGTATGTCAAAGTTTATATGCGGAGACAGGATGGGTGCTATCAGGACGCTCGCATCGCACGACTTCTTTTTTCTCTCGCAAACTCACCGGTTCGTCTTCTTGACGCTCTCAATGATAGTATTGAGGTCCAGAGGACGGATGCTGCGAAGGTTAATGACCTCAGCGGAGACGCCGTCCTCCTTCTCGAGCGCCTCGGCGGCGGCCAGGGAGTGAGAGACCATGAGCGAGTGAGCGACGATAGTGATGTCCTTGCCCGGCTTCTCAATCTTGGCCTTGCCGATCGGGAGAGTGAAATCCTCAGAGAGAACCTCGGCGGAGATGGGGAAGGAGTGGCCGTACAGGATTTCGTTCTCCAGGAACACTACCGGGTTCGGGTCCCGGATAGCAGCCTGGGTGGATGCAGACGAGCAGAGGGAAAATCAAAATGAGCTACAAAGACCGTCCGAGACGTCGAGACCCGAAAGAGCCGCGAGGGCGTTCGCTCACCTTGAGCAGACCCCTGCAGTCCTCAGCGCTCCAGGGGCTAACGACCTTAAGGCCGGGAATCTGACCGTACCACGAGCAGTAGTCCTGCGAGTGCTGAGCGGCGACACCGGCGGCGGCGCCGTTCGGACCGCGGAAGACGATGGGGCAGGGCACGTTGCCGCCGGACATGTAGTAGGTCTTTCCAGCAGAGTTGACGATCTGGTCGATGGCTTGCATGGCGAAGTTGAAGGTCATGACTGCAGTGGGCAACAACGGTGGAGCGGAGTGAGCACGGCGGCGTTTGCACGGTGTTTGCACGGATAAGGGGAGCGCGGGGAGGCAAAGGCCAAAAAAAACGACAACGGCGACAGCCGCATACAACATCCGGTCAGCCAACTCACACTCCACGACGGGCCTGAGGCCAGCCAGAGCGGCGCCGACACCGAGACCGGCGAATCCGGCTTCAGTGATGGGAGTGTCGATCACCCGGCGCTCGCCGAACTTGTCGAGGAGGCCCTTGGTGACCTGTTAAAGCCGGATTTAAAGGGCGAGGGGAACACAGAAATGCGCAGACACGTCAGGTTTCGGAGCGGCCCTCGCAAGACAACTGCAAACATGGTGTTGCCGACTGCACATTGGTGCAAGCGAAGGAGCTCCGTGGGCAAGGAAGGGGACGTAAAGAAACGCACCTTGTAAGCTCCGTTGTACCTGGCGACTTCTTCGCCCATGATGAATACGGTGTCATCCCTCAGCATCTCCTCTTCCATGGCCGAGTTGAGAGCGTCACGGACGGTCATGGTAGAGCCCTTTGTGCCATCGGTGGAGGCATTCCTCTTGGTGGAGGGAACAGAGGAAGAAGCGCGAGGGAGAGCGGTAAGGCGGGTGGCCAAGGGGGAGAGCGAAGCGGCGGAGGAAGGGGTGGAGGAGGAAGAGGCGGAGGCGGAAGAGAGGGTGGGCGCGAGTCGAGAAGAGGTGTTGAGCAGGCGCGAAGGGGTAGAGCGGGAGCGCAAAGAGGCCGCCGAGAGGCGCGAGAAGGCGAGTCGGGCGGACATGGCGAGCGGCGAGAAGAAAGGTGGAGGGCGAGGAGAGGATGAGGAGAGGGCCGAGGAGAAGGACGGACGGAAGGGCGTACGACGGGCCTGGGTGGCCGGGATGAGGAGGAGGGAGGAGGAGATGGTGGTGAGAGAAGAAGAAGAAGTCGCTTCCTCGTCGCTATCGATATTTCCTTCCCGTCCGTCCGGCGCTCGATGGATGAACCGCTGGGGACGGAGACGGCCGAGAAAAGCCAGCTTGCCGCAGCAGCGTCACCCATTGGGGCGAGCGGCAAGCGACACCGCGTAAAACGTAATAGACGATTGACCTGGGCACGTGATGCGAGCCGGACGTCCACGTGGTCGTGGGCGAGACGGGGGCTCGGGGCAGGCGCTGGCTTTGGAGGAAATCCATTCCATGAGGATGCAGTGCGACGAACAACAGATGATGCGTGCGAGGTTATCAAGCGAGGTCCGGGTAACAGGCAGGCAAGGATAGAAGACGAAGGCGCAAGGGCGCGAGGTCGAAAGAAAGAAAGAAAGAAAGAGACAAAGCGTGTCCCTCCGCCGCCAACGGTCACGGTTCCCCGTTCCGATTCCGACTCCCATAGAAATGAGACCGCACGACGGCCACTGGTCTGGTACTGCTCGGCCCCTCTCCTCTCCTCCTCGACGCAAAGACGATGACCGAATCACTGTCTGCCCGCCGTCTCCGCCCACTCCCTGGTGCCCATCTGCGTCAGACGGCTGATGACGCGGGCGAAAGCGAAGAGCTCCTCGTCGCCAGTGAAGATGGGGTTGCCGCCGAGATCGTCAGCGGAGAGACCCTGAGAAAGTGGGAGGGCGGAAGGGGGATGAGGACAGCGAAGCGCGCGGATGGACGGTGACGTCGTCAGTAGCCGTGAAGCCATAAGAAGCCACGCTTCATCGACGGTCCTCGATCCCACCATCCCATCACTGGCACTCACCAAATCGTCCATCATCGACCGCATGTGGGCCGAGTAACCTTCTCCCCCCCCAGAGGCCGCGTTCGCGTGCCCAGTAGCGTCGGAGAATATTTGCAGGATTGGAACCTCGGAGGTGATGATGAGCTTGGTCTGCGCGATGAGAGAGAAATGAACGGGGGAAATGGGTAAGGAGGCCAGAGCCAGTCAGTGGCCGTGCAGCCGACGGATCCGTGCCGGCCGGGATGGAAGATGGATCTTACCTTGCTCTCATAGCACGCTGAGCAAGGGAGCAGGGGCACAGATGGAGACGAGTCGGGTCAGGACACGTGGAAACCGCATGATCAAGACGCCACCGGCGGGATTGGCCCAGCGAAGAAGCACAGCGTACCATCAATGAACGTGATGAACCTTCTAGCCTGAGGGAGATGAGAAGGACAGACAACACGGACGGTAAGCATGGACTGGACAGCTCACTTGCCCCTTCGCTACAAACGGCCGCATTGCTCCCGACTCAAAAAAAAAAGTTAAAACTTGGAAACTCACCCACTCCCTCTGATCCAAACCCATCCTAGGCACGTCCGTCACGAAAATCGTCCCATACGTCTTAGTGAGCTCTATAAAATCCACTGCGCTCGTCGGTTGTCCACACAGCTGATCGAATCGGAACTTGGCCACTTTGCTGTTACTCAAGGGCACGGTCAAGGTGCGGCCCCAAGTGTCTAGCTCGCGATTCTCCACCACCGGGTCGACGCGCTCTTCGGACTCGGAAGCGGTGAGCGCTTTGAAGATCTTGTTCACTTCGCGCTCCGTGTCGTCGTTCAAGGGGGAAAAGTAGACCTTGGAAAGGGCGCGCGGCATTTTACGGTAGTCTGCGGAAGCGGGGTGAAAGAGCCGAGTTTCGAAATACGAGGCAAGTGAGTTTGGCAATGCGGTTTGAATCGCAAGGCAAGGTTGATGCGAAGAGGAACAGTGACAGAACGCTTGTCCACTCACCCGTCTTCGAATCGAGGTCGGTGACAAGGAAACGCTCCTTGATGAGCTCTATGCATGGAATGAAACTGGACCGCTGGATGCCGTTCTTATACAGGTCATCCGGATGGCGGCTGAGAGGCGGAGGGCGAGTGTCATGGTTTAGCACCGCCAATCTGCCCGTCCCAACCGGACCGAGCCGGACTGAAAGAGAAGAACCGGACTGAAAGAGAAGAAGAGACTCACTTGGAAGTCATAACGAACACAACGCCGTTCTCGATCAACTTCCCCAGCAATTGCCTCAGGATCATCGCATCCGCGATGTCGGTCACCTGTTGATTCGGCGAGAAAAAAAAGATTCACGGTACTTGGATGAGCGAGGGAGCAAACTGCACAGCGCCTCCTCCGCGAACGCACCTGAAACTCGTCGAAACAAAGGACTCTCGCCTCCATAGCAAGCTCCCGTGCGACCGGTTCGATGGGGTCCGGAAGGGAGGGGTTGAGAGACTTGATGCGATGCATGCGCTTGTGGACATCGATCATGAACGCGTGAAAGTGCACTCTTCGTTTAGCCAGGGAGGTGGGAGTACGGAGGGAGGCGGGATCGGAGGAGAAGCGCGAGGGAAGGGTATCGTAGAAGAGGTCCATGAGCATGCTTTTTAGTCCCGGAGTGGGGTGTAAGATAAAGCATCGCAGACAAGGAGTGAGCTGCTGTCCACTCGGCACGAGAAAGTGGAGAGACGATCAAAGACGGGATGGAATGGGCAGGGTTGGCTCACCTCTTTCCCGTTCCAACGTCGCCGAAGAGATAGAGGCCTTTGGGAACGTCTTCTAGGGATTGTTTCTCTTCCTTTGCGCCGCCACCGAAGAGCTTGCCCCACTGGGAGGCCAAGGCAAGGAACGGTGGACGTTAAGCCCTAGCGCCTGGAGGAGGGCGCTGTACGGTACATAGGCCTCCCTCGCAGAGGATGGTGACGAAGGGCAAAACGACTCACAAATCCCCCACCTGCCCCGTCCTCCTTCAACGCCGGCGCCAGCGTCGGAGACTCATACGTCCTCAGCTCGTCGTGTAGGCGCTGAAGGATCTTTACGATGGAGCGCTGGAAGTCGTCGTCGCGGAGGACGCCTGATTGGACGAGGTAATCGTAGCGGGCTGTCGGGCCTGCTTCTGGGGAAGATGGAAGAGGCAGTGCGGGCAGAGAAAGGGAGAGACGGCCGAGAGGGCGGCGGCGATCAAGAACGGATTGAGAGTCAGCTGTGAAGGACGTGAGAGAGAGAGAGCAGGCGTCTCGGACGGGGTGTCGTAGCGAAAGTGGAACGAGGAACGTCCTCGTCCTCCGCTCGGGGTCCCTGTGGGAAGCCATGCTCATCCATCCACTCACTGCCTCCCTTCACTCGCTCACTCGCTCACTTGCTCACCTAATCGGTGCGCCTTGGCCTTGTTCGCGCTGCCGCTGCCGCTCGCACGAGACGCTCCCGTGCTCGAGCGCCCGTCCGTAGCAGGCTGCCGGGAAGCCGTTGCAGGGCTGGCGGGGGCGGCCGAAGCCTGGCGGTGGGCAGCGGCGACGGAGAATGGGCGGCGGTCGTAGCGACGGTGGCCGGCCGTTCGGGGTTGGGCGACGGAGGAGGAGGAGGGGAGGAGGAGGATGCGCCGCGCTGCCGCTGCCGAGCCTAAGGTGCCGAGGCGGGCGGCGACGAGGGCGACGCGAGTGGGCATGCTTGTGATCAAGGATGTCGATGCCCAGTCCGATCCAGTGAGCCTTGGAATCTAGGTAGATCAATGAGGGAGTGAAATGCGAATTGATGGAGGTGGACGAGCGGGAGCGGGTCAGACTTTATACGAGCGGGACGGGTTGCTTGCTTCGTTCCGGCTCTTCCGATGCCGAGTTCCCGAAGTGACGACGTCTGTGCGAGGTCGTGGAGATTTCTGTCGGATGGACTCGTTTGCTCCGTTCTTTGCTCTCGTCTGAATTTTTTACCCGACGGACCCTCTCGTAGTTACAACAGAATGGCACAGGACGTACCTACTGTTGGCTCGCTCTGCACTGTGTTATCTATCTATCGTATGTGCGGGACGCCTTGATTCCACATGTGTCCTGCGTTCGTTCCTCGTTCTACATTACATCTCTAAGAATGTTGAGCATGGAACGAGGCGGCATGCGTTGTTCTCTGCATTGCTTCCAGGCACTCAGACACCGAAAAGCGTTCTTCGTGACAAGCCTCCTGCTCCCGATGTTTGCGGCTGGCCAGCGACGGCCGACGGTCCCCACATGGGCGAGGGCCACCCTTGCCCTTGATGATGTAGAGGAGGAGTGGGATCGCTGGCCGTATGACGGGGTTCATAAGTTATTATGAGGACGAGCGTGGGAGGATCCAAGAAAGAAGCGTTCCCCGACTCGGCGATGCTAATGACGAGCTGGACGGAACGTCGATCGCTCCTTGTCTCTTTCCCCAGATCCACCTTGCACCCCACCCCGTCTCACGACGCTTTGGCCAGCCCCCTGCTCGGTGCCCACCGTCCGCCTTTTCTTCTCCGTTCCGCAAACCATTCGCCGACTACACCTCGCCTCGCCTCGCCTCGCTCTCTGTTCTCCGTTCTCCGTATCCTGGCGGGCGGTGTGTCGTGCACGCGTAAAGTCTGATAGATTGCCTGCGCCGGCGACCTCTGGCAACGAACGAACGACGCCGCTGCTCCCACCACTCCGATCGATCAATCCACCGACCGGCAGTCTTCCGCCCTCTCCTTTCCTCGTACCTTCTCCTCGTCCTCGTCCCCACGACGCCCACGCCCACCATGGCCTCCCCTCCGAGCATCCCGTCCCTCCGGGAGCCCATCATCTCCATCCTCCGCCTCTCCGACCTCTCCTCCATCTCCGCCAAGCGCGTCCGCGCCGAGCTCGCCTCCCGCTTCCCGTCCCTCGACGTCAAGGCGAACAAGGCGGCGATCGACGACCTGATTCGTGAGTGTTTCGACGACTTGAACGGCGAGGAAGAGGCGAACGACGACGAGTCGGCCAAGGTCGTCTCGACTAAGGAGGCGCAGATGGACAGGCCGACGAGCAACGGCCTGGCGCTCCCCGGCCCCGGCGTCGTCCACCGCCCCAGTGCGTCCCCCGCCTCTACCTCAACCGCCTCCTCCGCTCCCTCCGCCACCAAACCGTCGCCCAAGGGCAAGTCCCGAGGCGAGTCGGCCACGATCACCGATGAGGAGCTCGCCAGACAGCTTCAGGCCGACTTCAACCGTCCCTCGACGCGAGGAGGCGGTCAGGGCGGTAGCACCAGGAGGAAGGCGGTGCCCAGCGGCGGCAAGGCCAAGGGGTCGCTGAAGAAGAGGAAAGCCAGCGCCGCCACGGTCAACTCTAGCGGCAGCGAGGCAGAGGAGGACGGCGAAGGAGAGGACGGACGAGAACCGCGACCGGCGAAAAAGAAGGCGCGCGGTCCCAACCCAAACAACCCTTTCAATCGGCCACTCGTCCTCAGCCCTCAGCTGGCAGAGCTGTTGGGAGAGACGGAGGTGAGCTTATCGGATCTCTGGCCTTATTGCTTACGCTCGGACCTAACCAGGACATCCGGCTCGCCGCTGCCAATCCCTTCTCGTCTCTGTGTACGTGGTGTTCGCCTCCTGCTCGCCTCCATCTGACCAGCTGCCGCGACCGCAAGTGGTAAAGAAGCTTTGGGAGTACATCCGAGCGCACAAATTGCAGGATAAGAGGGACGTGAGTACCCATTCGTCCTCCCGCTTGGGACCGCCGCCCTTCAGCGATTTCCGCCCCGGGCCCGAAGCGCTTTTGTTGAACTCGGAGGGCGCCCCGCTGGCTTGCTTGCAGATCATCTGCGACGACAAGTTCCAGGAAGTGTTCGGACAGACCCGAATGACGTGAGTACCTGTGGGCAACGTAGCCTTGCGCGTAGCCAGTCCGCGCTTCGAATTCGAATCGTTCCTGGAGATTGTAACGGTGCCGCTTAATGTCTTCTCACCGTGCCCATCCTTCTTCCCCATTCCTGCCCTTCGCTTCGGCTCTTGGCTTCGAGCAGTTGCTTCTCAATGAACAAGGTAAGCATGCCACCCAGTATCTCTCTGACGCACCGTACCGAATCCCTCTGTGTCTCGCTGCCTGCATCCCTGAACGTCGACTTTGTTCTCGCTTCGGTTCTCCTTTCGGTCCTCGACGCTGCTGCGACCGTCTCAAAACGGTACAGTACCTGAAAAACCACCTGAAGGTGAGACCCCTTCCATCGTTGCCATCCTTCCCTGCGATTCTTCGTGAACGAGCGACGGACGGACTGATTGACTGACCTGGGCCGACGTGCTCTCGCCCCGTCTTGGTTCCTCGTGTACCCCACCTCGCCGCCCCTCTCGACCACAGCGAAAGGAAGATCTTATCGACAGCACCGCATAGTCCGTCCCAGCTCTATCCCGCGCACGCACAGTACCGTCCAGGCCGATCGCGTGTCGCCCAACTCGCTTCCCGTCCGGTCAAACGGAACAGAGCTGGTCGAAGTTGGTGTGGGCGCTGAGGGGTGTCGTCGTTGTCGTTGCGAACGGGTAGGGACGATGGTATGACGACGTCCCTGTGTCGAAATGGGGGGTTGGGTTGGGGGGGGGGGGGGGGGGGGGGAGTGTCATGGAGTCATCGGGCAAAACTTTAGTGTGCGAGCGTAGGCGTAGTGTTTGTTCGTCCGTCTTGGTTTACTGTGGAGCCGGCCCATGTGAACGGGGTTCAGCCCGCGTTGTTTGTGGTGGTCCATTCCTGTCTCTTTTTCGTCCCAGCATGCTGTCCTGTAGTTTTGAATACGATGACATTTCTCGTTCGACGGAAAAACGTCCTGGAATCCCTCCGAAAACATACAACGGGCCTGCCAAGTCCCATCTTCCTCCTCTTTCGCCTCGGCATCCGCTCGCGCTCACTTCCCCGCCCTCCTCTTGGCAGCTTTCTTCTGCCTCTCAAGCTGCTTCTGCTCGCTCCTCTCGACCTGCAGCTCGCTCATCACCTTGTTCATCTTCCTCTTGTAGCCCTCCTCCTTCTCCGCCACCCTTCTCGCCTTCTCCTCGTTAAGGAAACGCGCGTCCTTGCGCAGTTCCCGGATCGCCCCCTTGCGCTCCTTCTTCACCAGCGCACGCAGCTTGTTGCTCTCCGCCCTCTCCACATCCGGGTCGAATCGTCGGCCGGGCGCGTAGCCTTCCTCGAACTTGGGGACGTGCGACGCGATGGCAATCGGCTTGTGCGACTGCAGCTGGAGCGCACGGCGCGCTTGCTCGGCAAACTTGATCTGTCGCGTGAGCGCCGCCGTAAGGTCCGTGTGCTTCTTCTGCAAGATGGGCACGGTGCGTGATGGTTGAGGTCCGTCAGCGGGATATTACAAGCAAGTGCCTTTCGACGAGAGCCAAGGAGGAACGCGACGGAACTGACCTGAAGCGGTTCGGGCAGTTTTGACGCTTTGACGCATCCGACAAGGATATCATGGAAGGGCTGCACCATCTCCAAGAAGCCGTCCACGCCGGAGTAGAGCTGCGCGAAGCGTCCAACCAAATCGAATGTGGTGGCCAACAGGTTCACCTTGGCACGCTCCACCGCTTCTGTACCTTCCTCCTCGTCCAGAGCCAACAATGAGGACAGGTCTGGACTCTGGATGTGCAACGACGACGCAGGCTGGCTCTTGAGCTTCAGATGACGCGTATGGTCGCCGTTGACGTCCGGAGCCGGGAAGGAACCGGGCAAGTCCGAGACCTTCTTGGTCGACATGGGAGCGAGGATAAGCAGGGCGTTGCAAAGGAAGTTGAGCCCTTCCGGAACAACGCGTTTGGATAAAGCTTCATACTGCGTGGGCGAAGGAAGGGTAAGAATCAGCGCGAGTGAAGACGTCAGGACAGCGGGCACGTATACGTACCTGAAGGATCAAGGTACAGAGAAATAGGCCAGAAGCGAGGTCCTTAAGACCCCTGATCCTTGCTTGAGCGAGGTACTGTCCCATGAGCAGCTCGGCTGGCGCGACCACTGGATGAGAAAAGTCGGACGTGGACCACACCAGTCCGATCACTCGAAGCAAGCTCAGCTCCGGTGAGCCTGGCCACGTCCTGGCTTCCTGGCGGAGCGGACCACGACTGAGGCCGCGCGTGAGGTTGCGATGCATGAGGGAGAGCTTTGATACGAAGTGCTTCGAAGAAGCGAGCGGGTATGTCTGTGTGAGGGCGAAGATGTGCGGGAGGAGGGCGTCGACGACATCAAAGGCGGGTGGAGACGAACTAGTGACATGGAGAACGTGATCGACCAGGATGCCGACGAAGGCCTGTGCGAAGACACAAAAAGAAACGTCAGAATATGGGGAAACGCTCGCAGACGGCGAATGATGGAGAGGCTGACCTGTAACTTGAACTTGTTGTCCTCGGCGAGCTTCGGATGGTGCAGCACGCGGATCCTCTGGACGACCGTCGGCACGTCCTTGTCGCTTACGTTCTCAAGGATCTCGAGGAACTCGTCGTGAGATGCGGGGCATGGGAAGGTGAATGGAAGAGTGGAGATAGCTTCGTCGTTCTCCTTCGCACGAGCTTTGCCTTTCGCTTTACTTGAGGAAGCGGCAGGACGTGTGGCGACGAGTTCACTGCCCTCCCCTTCCGAATCGTCTTCGGCGTCGTTATCCACGATGTCCGCGAAGTCATCTTCGTCGTCTGATCCGCTCTCCCCCTCCGATCCCTCTTCTCCCTTCTCCTCCTCCTCATCGCTACGGTCACCTTCTCCCTCTTCATCTGACCCTTCCTCGTCCTCCGCCTTCAGCCCCGCGCCGAGCCCGTACACACCTTGTGCTGGCCCACTGTCCTCCAAATCGAAATCGTCGTCGAGATCGTCCCCTGAAGGCGCGCCCTTGCGCTTCTTGCTCCTCCTCCCCGAATTATCGTCGTCATCGCTATCCACCTCCTCTCCTTTCATCCGACGGAGCCGTGCTTTCTCGGCCTTCTCGAGCTTCTCCTTTTCTTCCAACGCGATCTCCTCCTCTGTCTTCAGACGATCCGTAGGCTTTGCCCGTCGGTCATAGACAAGCTCGCGCACGAACTGGTCGTAGTTGTCGTCAGGCTTTTCCGTGAACGTTGGTGCTGGCTTAGCAGAGGTGCTAGGAGCAGTCTCGTCCGTTGTTCGTTCGTCCTTCGAAGGTCCGCGACCGTCATTGGACGACGTGGCTACAGTGCGTGGTGGTGCCGATAAGAGCAGACTTCGAATATCGTCGAGCTGATCGTCGAGCTCCATGCGCATGTCCTCATCGGCCTCCTTCGCGTCCTGTCGCATCGCCTTATGCATCTTGCTCTTAGCCATGACTTCAGCCATGACGTCCGCCTTGCTTTTCTTGCGAGGCTGCAGTTGAGCAAAGCGCGTGGTACGTCTGAAATGAGAGACTGGACTCGAAAGACTTTGCGCAGACCCTAGGGGAGGCGTCTGCAGCTCACCTCCTCTTCTTCCTCGTCGTCAAAACCCCCGAAGTGAGACTTCTGCACAGTCCTTCGATCGATAGCGCCTGCAAAGTAACGATACGAGAGAAATAAGATGTCAAAAGAGGCCCCAAGACTTGGAAAAACATGCCACAAGCGGCGGCTCACCCTTGGTCGGCTCTTCCTCATCGCTCACGCCCAGACCAGCATCGTCGAAATCGTCCAACCCAGACAAGCTCTGACCGTAGTGTGTCAAACCATCAGGACCGGCGTCGTCATCCAAGTTGAACATAGAACCCTTAGACCTCCGCTGACGTTCGGTAGTGAATCTCTGCAGCATCTTCTCCTCTGGCGTCATGTTGGGGTCGTTCTCGCCGAAACGACGGTCCACGAAGGCCCCAGCCCGATTTCGCGACTCGTACTCGGGAAGAAGCGTCTTTCGCCGCTGTGAAATAAAAAATGCAAGAATGAGGGAATATTACAGCATCAGAAACGTGAACGCGAAGTCACGTCCGTGTAAGGAAGTGGCGGCGACACTTCCGGCCCAGTGACCAGCATTGTCTCTTCCGAGCACTTAGGAGCAGCAGGAAAGGCCGTCCTCACTCACCTCTTCCAACCCAGCCTGTCTGCTCTTACCGGGCTTTCCAGTAACGCCTTTGAGCTTTCTCCCAGGCACATCATGTTTAACCTTGGTGACCTTGGTATCGAAGACGTTGAACTGCTCCCTGATGCGATCGAGCTTGGCCTTGCGGACCGTCGGGTCCTCAGCCCTGCTCTTATGCGTTTTCTTCGCGTTCTTGCCCTGTTGCCTGCGGTCGCCTACGCCAGAAGTGCGCAGCGCCGACTTGAGCTGCGCCAGTTGGGAACCCTTGGCCATGTTCAAATGGCTAAATTTGGCTGGTGCGATCTGGCGATATGAAGGGTGATCCTTCCAGTCCGTGCGAGGAGCCAAAATCTCTTTTGGGAGGGCGAGAGAGCCGCAGTAAGGGAATACTGCGGCAACAGCTTTCGGGCGATGTTAAGTAAGCAAGGTTATGTTCGGCCAGATGTGGCCAGTGGTGTCGGAGCGTCGTCGAAGAAGGCTTATCATATCAACGTCGCCGAGCATGCCGCCAAAGTCGTCCACGCCCAGGAGTGCTCGAAAGAGAGCGGCGCCTACAGCGTCCGCAAGCTCGACGCCTGCGCCGCATCTTTCGGACGCCAAGGTGCCTCTGCCCGATCTGCTCAAGCAGCTCTCTGTCGCCGGGGGCCTGCCCATGTCCGAGGCCATGGCGGTGGCAGGAAAGCTGCTCAAGGCCGGTTTCGATTCACCGGCCAAGCTGGCGGGGCTCAGTTTATTTCAGCTGGAAGACCTAGGCGTGGAGCCCGAGGAGACGAGGAAGAAGGTGGTCTCTGCCTTTAGTGGGAAGGGCAAAAGGGTAAGGGAGAGAAAAGATATGACATGATCCGAGCTTGTCGGTCCACTAATGCTTGTCTTCCATCCGTGTCTTACTCAATACCGCTTCATAAGGCCCCCAAGCGCCCCCGATACGCCGCCGACATGGACTTCACCATCGACGACCCATCTGCTTCATCCGCCTCCGGACCGTCTCGTCGCAAGAAGCCGATGGAAGAACAGATGGACTTCAACTTCGAAGAGATACTAGACGAGGACGCACTCAAGACTCGCTACACTGTCATCAATCGAGCACCAGTCATGACGGCTTGGGCATGCGTCGTGGCAGAACGGTTGGGGTTCAGTCGATCAGAGGCGTTGAGCTTGGGTGAGTACTGCACCGACGATCGACGTCGTCGGTTCGTTCTTCTATCGAGACTTCTATTGCTGCTCTTTCGAGCGCTGATGGGTCGCGCTGGTTTTGGAACGCGTAGCCCAAACATATACGAGCATGAACGCTGTATCGAGGGGCGTCTCGATCGGTGTTTTTGACGCCTCCAAGCGAGAAGAAACCAGAGGTGGACCGAATCAGCCGCACATAGACCTTATGGGGGTCAGGGTGAGCTTCGATTTTCTGGCAGCTGCGAGTCGCCACGACTCGAACACCTCGCAGACACAGACGTTTCATACGTCGCCACCGCTTCGCAGGTTCCGGTGATGAAGATGCAAAACGATGAATGGCGAGGATTGTCAAAAGGTTCGGTCGTGGAACCCTCGAAGGCGAGTCCTTCCAGCCCCAAACCGCCTCGGCGGTCTCGGTCTGCGACGACACTACGCTGACGTGCGCCTCCTCGGCGCCTCGTTCTTCCGCTTCGCTCGCTGCAGGCATTCGCCTACCTCCGACGCTCCCTCGCCCAAACCCTCCCTTCTCTCATGGGAGCGCTGACGCTACTTGCCAACTCATACGAGGACGTAGAAGAACTCAACCGCACAGGGTACGGGCTCTATTGTGAGTTCAGGCCGGAGACGGCCGGAGAGTGGGGAAAGCGAGGGAGGGTGGAGTGCGCGACCGTCTTGGGTTTGAGGAGGGTGGGGGCGAAGGCGGAGATGAAGGACGGAGAGGAAGCGAAGACGGAGGACGGAGAGGAAACGGAGGGCGTGAAGGACGAGTTCGACGAGGAAGACATGCCGGAGGACGCCCCTGCGGAACTTGGCGAAAGGAGCACATCCCCAAGTGAGGAGCGTCTGGAGCGCGGGCTGGTCCGAGGGACGAAGTCTGACGAGGAGCGGCGAGACACTGAAAGCTCGCCGTCTCAGTCGCATTCTGGGAGGCCGACAAGAGCGAGCAGGTCTCGAAGAGTAGAACAGTCAGAAGGGCCGGCGAAGGAGGGGGCTAGCTGAATGACATTATGCTCTTCGGAGTCAAGCGTCCACAAGATCATCTGCCGTGCGTCCGACAGGTGTGCAAACTGGGCCGCACACTCAGGGGATCAGAAGAAATCATATACAAAGGTTCACGAAAAAAAAAAAGAAGAAATCGAGGAGTGATATCATGCGACGCCCAACTTCGCATCCTCTACGACCGTCCCACTCCTCTCCGTCCATCCGCCCACTGACTTGAGGGGCCCAAGTGCCACGCCGATCGACGCGGCGAGAAAAACGAACGATATGCTCAGTAGCCCGCCGCACCAGGCGCGGTCTCGCCTTCCCGCCTCAGAGACAGAAGGATCTCTTTCATCCTGCTCAAGTCCTTGGCGCCAGGCCCCGTCCGCGCATTCGTCTTCGATTGCGAGTTTTGCAGGTCGATCAGCTTTGACACTCGGGACCACGTCGTGCCGCTAGCCAGCTCGCTCTGGGCCTCCGCCAGGAAGCGCGTTTCCTCCTCCCTGATGACGGACGTGGGAGTGAAAATGGACAAATGAACGAGGAGCAAGAGTCAATATCATCCATGTTAAATACGCGTGGCCGCGGGCACGGCCGAGAGCGAGCCAGCCGCCGTTCCCCGATCGCAGCCCGCAGAGGCGCCTAGAGCATGACCGTCGAAATAGGTCTCGGGGAAACGACGGCAACGGGATGACACTACGACCGTCGTCGACACCCACTTGTTAGCAGCAATGTTTTTCTCCTTCTTGGCGTTATATTCGGCATAGAACTCGTCAATGTCCTTCTCGGCCTTGTGGATCGACTCCTCCTTCTTCCGCTCCGACTCCTCGTCGCGACGGCGGATCTCCTCCTTCTGCCTCTCACGCCATTCCCTACGACGGGCGCAAAGAGAGAGTTTTTCGAAATGTGGCATGTCGGGATCAAAGAGTTTGGATCAGCGTCGAAGAAATCGACGACGGGCGCAGGGAGAATAAAAAGGACGGGGCGGATCAAAGAGGACATACCTGATCGGCTCAGCCTCGGTCTCCTCCTCGCCGGCGGACATGTACGCGCCGGTGTACGGCGTCGCCGACTGGGAATAGGGGGCGGCAGGAGGCGGAATGAAACCGTTCTGGTGTAAGGCGGGCAATGGGCGAAAGGAGACGTAGAGGAAGGGAGAAAGAGAGAGAGAGAAAGAGAGACGTGAGCAAGACGATGATAGCCTCTGGCACGGTCGGCCGCCCAAAGAACGCAGGCCGCGACGAAGCCCGGACCCGGACCCGAACGTCTCACCTGCTGCACGCTCCCCTCCGTCTCCACCAAAGGCTCCTCAATGGCGGGGTACTCCTGCTCAAAGGACGAGATTTCGTCGTTGGCGGTGACGCTCACGTTGGGCGCCGCGCCCGTCCTCTGGCCCGTCAATGGCTCGTCCCTTCCGCCAAGGGCGTCCAGGTCCAAGAGGGAGCCACCGCCGGCGGTCGCGTCACCGGGGCTGGTAGGAGAGGCCACGGACACGGGGACGGCGGCCGCGGCGAGCGCAGCACCGCCGTCATCTTCCCCATCCAGGGCGGGAAAGTTGGAGGCGGAGCGCTCAAAGTCCTTGTCGTCCATGAGCGCGCCGTCGCCCGACGAGAAGAGGTTGGCGTCCGCGCCGAGCGCCGCGCGTTCGCGGGCGAGGAAGTCGGACGTAGGGTCGGCGGAGGAATCTTCGCCAAAGTTGGGGAGCGACATGATGTCGAGGGAGCGAAAGAGTGAGGAAAGAAAGGGAGCGAAGGGGGCGTTCAAGCGCTAGTGACGACGACAAGGTCCGCCTTCGCCCAGGTCGTGATCGTGCGGCTTCGTTGGCCGCATTCCGCAGTGGTTCACGTCGCTGTCGGTTCCCACGCCTCAGCGCCCAACTGTCTGTCAACGCCAAACCATATCCGCTCGCATCGTTTCGTCAGTTGGCTTTGACAAGTCACCATCGAACATCACGCATTACGCTCATGCAATTCGCAGCGAAGAGAGAATAAAGGCAGGCCATAGATTTTGTTGCTATGTAATGAACATGGGGGCCACGAACTCTCCTCCCGCGTGCGTCTGCCGCGCCGCGCGGTGCCCGTCGAGGAGAGCCGGGCCGGGGGGACATGGGGTACATGACATGAACTAGGGCAATCGCTTAGAACTTGCCGAAGCTCTTGGCGCGAGCCGTCGCCTTGCTCCTCGTGACCGAGAGGACGTTGAAGCGGACGGTCTTCGACAGCGGGCGGCACTGGCCTACAAGTGGCAGAGACAGTCCGAGAAGGGAATCACAGACGTGAGCCGAATCGCGCAAGGCAGCGGAGGAGCGTAGGTCACGTCCAGGTCACCCCAAGCGTGGCGCCTACCACTCACCGACAGTGACGATGTCGCCGTTCTCGATACGGAAAGCAGGAGAGCAGTGAGCAACGAGGTTCTTGTGCCTGTGGACCGGGGGCGGCGCAAACGTCGGAATACTTGAATCAGCGACAAGCCAGAGACGCCGCTAAAGCAAGCTTAAACGTCTCCAGAAAGATCGCCGCCAACGCACCTCTTCTCGTAACGGCTGTACTTGGGAACGTAGTGGAGGTACTCCCGGCGGATGACGATGGTGCGGGTCATCTTGGTGGAGACGACCTTGCCGGTGAGGATGCGGCCGCGGATGGAAACGGTGGAGGTGAAGGGGCACTTCTTGTCTGTAAAGGAGAAGAGGGCAGGAGACCATCATGGGCGTCAGCGACATGCTCCTGCGATCACCGCGATGCCGGCCAGCCGTCATCGTCCTCCGCCCGCCCTGGCCCACGCTCCACCCCTCCCTAAACGCCAATGCCGTAGGATCCCTTGGACTCGGCGTGTCCCGCTTGCCCAACTCTCCACACCGTCCACCTATCCTCCTATGCGCCAGGCGACCTCCTCAGCCCTTCCAAAGCCCTCGGTAGATGAAAAAGGAGGGAAAAAAACGCAGATATGCACCGATGTAAGTGCCGAAGATGGCGTCGCTCGGGGTCTTGAAGCCGAGACCTGGTGAGGGAGAATCAAGATCAAAGTGGGTGACGGACGGCGAGAATGGATGGAAGACCGAGATGGGTCAGGCTGAGGGCAGAGGATAAATCGACTGTGCGGACGGGTGCGGTGGTGGAAACGCCAACTGACCGACATCCTTGTACCACCTCTTGTCCCTGGTGGACTTCTTCACACCCTTGGTGTTTTGGAAGATGGGCTGAAGGGAGGTGGGAAGAAGGAAGGTCAGCCGGATCAGCGCCGATGCCCGTCAATGCAAACAGACTCTAAAGGCGGGGGTCCCATGATGGCCACTCACCTGCTTCTGGTAAGCCCTCTCGATCTGCTCAGACATCGTTGCTGATTTTGAAGTGACTGCAAGGTAGGGCAGGGCGGCGGGGGCAGACGAACGTCAGACGTGGTTCTCGTCCACTCCCTTCGGCCCCCTTCCCCCCAGCTCTTTAAGTCGCATTCGCCCACGCCATCCACTCATCCTCCGTCGTCCCTCCCACGTCGTCCAACGCGACGCTCCGCTCCCACAACCGCGCCCGCCGCTTCTAGTTTTCGGCATCCGCCTCAGAGCCTCGTCCCGCTTGCGCCGTGCCACGAAGCCGAACGTGCCTCCTGCCGTCTCTTCTCCGAGGCGCTGTCCGCCTCAAAACGACCTATCTGCGATACTCACGACAAAGTCACAGGGGGTCAGTCAGGTCGACGTGGTTTCTTGACGGGCGGGCGGATGGCTGGGGCGATGTAATAACTTCTTCCACACCCCTCGCGCCTTTGGCTTTCCTCGTGTGCCGTTTCGGGGCGGACGCCGCAGCGGGACAGGGTACGAAGTAGGGTTATGGGAGTGGTGCTGCGAACTGTACAAGCGGTCGTGTTAACCCTAATCAGACAATAACCCTAGTTTATGCGTCGGCTTCAGCCTCCGTCGTCTCCGACGTGCGGGAGGCGACATTACATAGCGGTGTGTGTACCTGGCTGGTATCGCCCTTTCCGATTCTCCCAGGCTAGGGATACCTACGGCAGGCGGGAAGGTGTCTCTCTCTCGCCAGCTAACCAATTTTGGACTGGGCCCCTACTCTCGGATCCTGAATCTCGTCTTGGCGGAGATCGTCCGTGGATGTACAAAGGCAGTGCACGCAAGGCCGGCACGCCGGACCTGCCGAAGGTGTGCGAGGGAAGGTTTTGAAAAAAGCGACGAGCCGATCGATGGCTGGCGGGAAAGACTTTCCTTTCCGGATCGAGTGGGAAACTCTGATTTTTTTCTTTGGAGGCATGTTCTTCTTCGTCGGTTTGGTTGACGAGCGATTCTAGCCCGCCGCCCAAGTCCAGTCGTCTGTCCGAGCGCAGAAGGAAGGACAAGTGGGAGGGTGCGGCGTCGGCGACGACGGTAAGACTCCATCATTCCTCGACCAACGCGAGATGGACAGGACAGGGTGGAGTCGATCCGCGTCCGCCTGTGCTGTGACGAGCGAGCGAACGGGATTGCGCATGAGCGAGCGTGGCCACGCTTCGCTTGAGTTGACTACTCGGTTGATGCCTGTCTCAGACTGGTTTTCTTTTTTCATCATCTGCCTCGCTCGTCGTCTCCGATGATCCGCGCGTTGACACGGGTCGGGATGGGCTCGGTTGCGCATGGATTGCGTTCCCAAGCGACGCGGCCGTCCGTCTGTCCGTCTGTCAGCCTAGCCTAGCTTGCCGCCGTGGCTCTCGAGAAACCGGACGGCGGAGGGAGGGCTGCGCACGCCATGCCATGTCCGCGCGTTATTGCTTGTTTTTGCTTCGCTTTCTTTCACCCACGTCGCTCAGGACATGTCACGAGAAAGGAAGACGTGCGTTTCTCCTTGCTTTGCTCGCTCGCACACGGGTCTCACAAGTGAAGAAACCTTACTTGTTCATTTCGTTCATCCGTCATTCCGTTCGCTCGCTCGCTCGCTCGCCCCGCCATCGCCGTCGCCGTCGACCGACCCAAACAGAACGACTGACTGGCGATCGTGACAGGCCAGGCCAGGACGGGGAGGGGAGGGGCAGAGAAGAAGGGGTGACCGCAAGGGTTGGCGAGACTGTGGGAGCTGGTGCGAGATGGCGGGAACGTTTGGCGGACGATCGATCGGGTAGGACTTGCGATGATGATGCCGGGGCTGCTTGCTTGCTGGCTGGCTACTGACTGGCTGGGCCCGAGCGAGACAAGACAAGGCGAGGACGAATCAGGGCGATGGATGTGCCTGATGATTCACATCCCATCCCTCCGCGTCCATCCACGTCCACGTCCCCCTCCGCCGTTCCTCCACCGTCCCTCCGTCGCGTCCCCCACCTGAGCGCGGCAGCATTTCGGGCCTTGGCGGGCGTTGCGTCGACAATGTTCGATGGTCGATGGTGGTTGCTTGCTTGTGTGGGCGACCTCGCTTTCCCTCCGCGCCCGCATGGTATGCTGCGCGACCCACGTACGTACGTATCCGGCGCTTTTTCGGACGTCGCTCGCTAGCGCGGTCGCTGCCTCCGTTGGCCCGAGTGCGCGGCCGCATGTACAGTGTATGTGTGTGTTTGTGTATGTACATATGTACAGTCAAATTTGTCTGTTAGCATACGGGTCCCTAGGTATGCCTTCGCATAGTGCATAGCGATCTCCCTTTCCTTGGCCCAAGCCAAAAATTGACTAATCCCAGCCAAAACACTGGTCTATATGCATACTAAACATACCTGCATATTGCAAGCATTACCAGGTATGCACCCTCGGCATGTATAGTTAGGGTTGAGGGTCACGTGCATCCTCGTGATGTTGAAGATTGGCGGCGACGGCACCGTGGCTACGCGGCGGAAAGCGGACATGACTATGTAGGCAACTGTGTTACTGCGGGTCCATCCACCGCCAGTACTAACATTACTTACTACGCGTGGGTGCTTGTCCGCGTTTCACCATCTCTTTCAAAGAACATGTCAACGAGCAGCGTAAACAAACCGATCTTCGACAGTTCTTTCTGCACACGCTTCTTCTTGAACATGGTTGTGTTCTGACGTGTACATACTCTATAGTAAAGCTTGGAATCATCTCTTGATGGGCGCTATCGACTGGCAAGGACTGCGGCAAATATGCATAGACAGTCAACCTCCCGCATGCTGCATAGCACTCGGGCTATACAACTCTTATGCTTATAGACGGGGTTGACTGTACACGGATACGGACACGGACAGGGGAATGGATGTGCCTTCCGTCCACGGAGTCGCTCTGGAATCCGGAGCGGCCCTCCTTCCGGCTGGGCTGGGCGGCTACGACGGGCTCGGGTCGCCTACGAGTGCCGTCTTTCTTTTCCTTTTTTCTTTTGTCCGTCGTCTCTGCCCCGCTTTGTCTCAGATTTCTTGGAAACGCGTCGTGTCGCCCGCTGACCCGTGCCGTGCCGTCGAGCCGGGGGCGAGGGCGAGGGATGTCATGGTGCAGGCGGAGGCGGAGGGACGCGGGCGTGCGCTTGCTTGCTTGCTTGAATGACGGTTGGGAGGAGCGACGTCGACGACGGGGGTGGATACTGAGGGGAGGAGGACGGCGGATGGGACGGGATGGGATGTCGCTCGCTCGTCGTCTCCGGTCCCTCCTTCATTCCACCCTCCATTGATTCGGTCATTCACTCATCACTTACTTAGTTGGTTGTTGTTCCTTTAGTCCGCCAGTCCCATGTGCGAGATGGGGACGGGCGGCGGGAGCAAGTGAAGGGAGCGGAGTAAGGATAGGATGGAGGGAGCGGCCAACTACGCAATTGCCTACCTATCTCGCTAGCTGGCTGCCCACCCCACGTTAGTTAGCTGCTCTGTCTGTCCTTGGTTGCGGCCGGCCTGGCGTTTCGGGATGGTTGCACGATGGTGGATGTACATTACATCCTGTGCTGTCCTTGTCTTGTTGTCGTCTAGACATGGCGCAGGCCTCCAGACAACACCCGCCAAGCAAGCCAAGCAAGGCAACGCGATCCTGATCTGATCCTCCCTCACGCTTGTCGGTAGCAGCCGCCGCCGTTGCACTGGCGAGCAGCGAGCAGAACTGAACAGAACTGAACTGAACAGAGCAAAGCAGTGCAGCACACTGCCGTGCCACAGCCATTGCGGTTCGATTCCCTCCCTTCTCTTCTCGTCACCGCCGTCGGTCGTGGTCGTGGTCGTGGTCGTGCAGTTCATGGCATCGCACTTGCGTAACCCCACCACCAACCACCACCTGCCGAGTCGAGTGGAGTCAAGAGCCGCGCCAGCACCTGCTCGCCGTCGTCCCCGCCGACATCATCTTCTTCCTTCCTCTTCCTCTTCCTTTCATCACCATCGTCATCATCATCATCATCATCATCATCATCAGCATCAGCATCAGCATCAGCATCAGCATCCTCCGTCCTCTTATCTCCACTCCCTCCTTGCCGCTTGCCGCTGCTCCGCGCCCTACCTTCCTGTTATTACCCGCCCACTCCGCACCCTCGGCTTCGGCCGTCCGTCCGCGCCTGACCGCCGCGCCGCTCGAGCATCTTGGATCTGGATCTGGATCTGGGGTGCCTCTTGTCGTCTGGGTTCCTCTCCGATCCCCACTTCCGCATAGCTTAGCCCTAGAGTCTAGCTTGCCGCCTCCTTCTTCCGCGTCGTCCCCTCTCTTTCTCTTTCTCTTCTTTCTCTTCCCGCCCACCTCCTTGTCCACATCGCCATCGCCACTGCCACTGCCACTGCCACTGCCACCGCCACCGCCACCGCCACTCACCGCCATCGATCCCGTATCCGCTCGTCCACGTTACCCACCACCGCCCATCTTCATCTTCAGGCACCCTCTTACCATCACATCCCCTTTTTCCCACGTCCCACGTCCCACGTCCCACGCACGTCCACCCACCTCGCGCACACCGACGCTCCTCCATCCACCCCTTCCCTTCCTCCCTTCCTCCTCCTCCTCCTTCTCCTTCTCCTTCGCCTTCCTCTTCGCCAACTACCGTCCACCCCTTGCTCGCATCACTCCCAAGAACCCTCTTTTCTTGCTGTCCTGGACGTGGAGTGGATGGGTGAGTCTGTGTGTCGGGGTGTGTGTGTGTAGTCTGTCTTGTCTGTGTCTGTCTGTGTGTCTGTCTGTTGTCTGTCTCTGTCTCTGTCTCGCACACCCGACCCCGACCCGCTTTCATCTCCGTCGATGAACCCTCGCTCACCTTCTTTCCACTCGCCCCCGCCCACCTCCTTCCTCTTCCCCCAGAACTCGCGACCGCAAGAGCACCGCTTCGCCCCTGACGAGACCCGTCGTGTCCCCCGTCGTCCGTCGTCCGTCGTCCGTCGACCATCGCGCCGGCCGACCGGTCGTTCACGACGGCGTTCCACTTCCTTCCTTCCTTCCCTCCTCCGTTCGCCTGTTTCATTCAGCATCGCATCGCTTTCTTCTTTCGCACTCTCGCATCGTCTTCCCCTTTGTCCCTCCATTTCTTGGTTTTCTCTCTGTCTCTCCCTCTCGCGTTCCCGCCTCTCGCTCTTGCTCCCCAACTTGCACCCTGTCTCCTCCGCTCAACCCCCAAATCACCCCCATCGCATCTGTCTCACCCCATCGCATACCACTCTCATTACCACCCCACAGCCCACCACGGCCTCATCACGCCGTATTCCCCTTAACGCCCTTTTCACGTCTCGCCCTTAACGCCCCTTCGCCCTCTTCGCTCCATTCCCTTTGCCCAGATCGGCAGAAAGGGTGGAACGAACGTCATGACCACCGCCGTCATGGCGAACGGCAAGGCTGATCGCCTCCCCTCCTCCCGTTCGCCCTCCTCCACCAATTCCGATGTCAGCGCCAAGACCAGCGCCAACGACGCCTCCACCGTCGCCACCCGTCCCTTCGCCGATCCCGGTTTCCCTCAGCACTCCGACATCAGCGCCCGCGCGCCGCCCTTTCAACCCTCGCCCACCGCATCCGCCGCCTCCGCCTCTGCCTTGTCCCACCTCAGCAGCGGCGACCCGGGCTTCTCGGACGCCTCAAGAGCTCGTTCCAGCTCCGGAGGCACCACCGATTCTACATCCGGCGGAGCCATGAGCCCCCAATCGAGCGCCCGGTCCGGCCTCTCGGAACACCTCCTCAGCCCGTCCTCCAGGAGGGTATTTGACCCTACTTTTTCCAGCCTCTCCTCCAGCGACGGTGGCGATTCCGAGCGCACCGGCGGCACCGAGACCGGCAGCACCTCGCTCGACAGCAGGCAGAGTGGCGGCGTCGGCGGCGGCGCGGCCAGCGCCGGCGCCGGCGTACTGGCTCCCACCAGCCCCAGCCCCACCGTCCAGCGCAAGTTGGCCGAGTCGCTTAGGATGTCCGGCTTCGAAGGCGACGCCGGCTTTGGCCCTCTCCCTTCCTCCCACCCGCCTCCCGGCTTCCTCACTCACCGACCTCCTTCGAGCGTCTCTGGCTCGGTAGCCAGCCCCGCTACGTCCTCCCGCTCCAGCGCGGGCTGGTTCGGAGCGGTCGGGTCCGGTCAAGGTCAAGGTCAGCAGCACGCGTTCGGCGGCGCGTCCGTTCCCAGCGACGGCGGAAGATTGAGCGGGTTTGGCGAACACTCCACCTTCTATCGCCAACACGGTGCCGCCGGCGGGGCACAGACCGACACCGCGGCTGGCGGCCCGCCCGGCCTCGGTCGCCTCGGCATGCATGAGGAGCACACGCCCACTCAAACTGCGACCGGCTTGCCGTCCATGGCTCACGAAGCGTCCCACTACCCTTCTGCCCTAGCGACGTCTCTCCTTCGCCTCGACGAGCTGGAGAGCTGGGTCGACGAGGCATACGTCCGCCGCCTCATCGCCCACTTCGGCGCTCCCGCGCCCATGCAGGTGCGCATCCTGCCCACGACCGCCGCCGCCGGCGTCCTCCCTTCGGACAGCGACTTTGCCGAGCAACAGCTCAACATCAGCGCCGTACTCCAGTTTCCGAGCAAGGCCCATGCTCAAGTCGCCATGCAGGTTCTCAGCCCGCCCGAGGGCGTCAACGGTCACCCGTCCCTCCCAGGAGGCGCGCCGCCGCCCTTGATGCCCACCACAGGCAGGCCCATCAAGCTTTGCTGGCTCTACCCCGCATTCACCACCACCGACTCCTCCCCGCTTCCCGCTCCGTCGCCGTCCACTACGTCGGCCTGGAATCAGTCCGCTCCAGCCTCGTCGCTTTACGGACACGAAGGACAGCGGGCGGGCGAACCGGATCGCGTCTTGTCGGCTTCGTCTTCGAACGCCAGCAGCGGCGGGGGCGGCGGCGGAGGATTGGGGAGCGCCCCGGCTCAGGAGTGGAGCATCTTCGTTGGCGATCTCGCCCCTGAGCTCCGCGAGGAAGACTTGGTTGCCAATTTCCTTCATCCGCCTCCTTGGCCATCCTCCCACCCGTTCTTCCAGCATCACCACCGCTCCGGCCCGGCCCCGTTCCACACCACGCGCTCGGCCAAGATCATGGTCGACCCTCTGACCGGCGCTTCGAGGGGCTTTGGCTTTGTCCGCTTCGGCGAAGAGGCCGACATGGCCAGGGCGCTGGTCGAGATGCAGGGCGTGCCCATCTTCTCGTCCGCCGGCGCCGGCCAGGGCAGACCGCTCCGCGTGTGCACCGCCACGCCCAAGAATAAGGTGCCCAGTCCGCCTCAGGCTACTCATCCTGGACCGTCCCCGGCCCCTGCCCCAGCCTCTGGCACCGAAGCTGGCTATGACGTCGGCAACGGATCCTTCGTCCCACACTCCTCCGGCTTCCAGGTCGGCCTGCCCACGAACCACCTCTTGCGCCCGTCAGGTCAGCGTGGCCAGCACGCCGTCGCCGCCTCTTTAGGTGAACCGCCGCATCCCCCGCTGTCCGCTGCCTCCGTCAACCTGAGCTTTGGCGGCGCCGGTTTGGCTCGCAGTGACGATGCCCATGGTCTTTCCGCCCCCCACGATTCCTTCCGCGGACTCCCTGCATCCGCCAGCAATGTTAGACACCAGCAGCAACAGCAGCAACAGCAGCTCCCGCAATCGCTCCAGCCGCAGCAGCTGCAACGTCACCAGCAGCTGCAGCAGCAACAGCAGCAGCTCCTAGCTCTTCAGGCTAGGGCTCAGGCCGATGCTGCCGCCCCTCTGCACGGGTACGCCAACCAACCGGCCCACCTGCCGCAGATGCCCCAAGGCGGTGGTGGTCCACCGCTTCAGATGCACCTTAATGCCTCGGCGGCATCGGCGGCCGCCAGGCCGTTCTCACACCACACCCCCTCCGTCCTCTCTTCTGGCGCCCTTCCCAGTTCCGCTCATAGCTTGCCGCCTCCGCCCCAGCAACAGCAACAACAGCAGCAGCAACAGCAGCAGCAACAACAACAACAGCAACAACAACAACAGCAGCAGCAGCAGACGTCCGGTCCGTCGTCGTCATTGCCGAGTAGCTCGAGCGCGACCGATCCGAACAACACGACCGTCTTCGTCGGTGGCTTGAGCAGTCTCATCTCAGAGGAGACGCTCAAGACATTTTTCGTTCCCTTTGGCGAGATCACCTACGTTAAGATTCCGCCTGGCAAGGGCTGCGGTTTCGTTCAGTTCGTCCGTAAGGTCGACGCGGAGCGCGCCATCGAGCGCATGCAGGGCTTTCCCATCGGAGGTGGCAGGATCCGCCTCAGCTGGGGCCGAAGCCAGGGCGACAAGGCTGCCGCTGCCGCCGCCCAGGCCGCCGCTCAGGCCGCTCAGCTCGGCCACCTCGCTGGCCTGGCCGGCCTCGGGAGCCTCAACGCGGCTCAGCTCGCCCAGCTTGCTAGTCTCTCCGGTGCCCTGAACGGTACGAACAATGCGGCGGCTAACGCTGCACTGCTTCATCAGCTCGCTGCGGCTACCGCCGGTCTGCGCTTTGACGCCTTGGCCGCCACTGCCCCTCCACGTAATGGCGGCGGCCCTACCGGGCCCGGTGGCAACGCTAACGTCAACGCGTTTAGCGGCATCTCCGATCTCACCGGTCTCGACGCCTTTGGCGGTGGCGGAGGTATGGCGAGTCTAGGCGGACTCGGTCCGGCCAACGTCGCCGGCGGGATCGGCCAACCGTCGACGGCTCAACCGACGTCGACGTCCTCGTCGACAGCGTCCGTCATGAGCCCCGACGACCTGGTGTCGAGTCTGGCCAACCTCACGGTGGACACGTCGTCGGGACAGTTTGCTGGCTCGTTTCGCGTCGATCCCGCCGCGTCCGCTCCGTCCGCCGGCTCAGGCGCCGCCGCTCAGAACAGTGCCCCTTCTCCGTATGGCTCTTTGAAGCACTCCACCTTTTCGCCTTTCAGCCCGGCCATCTCCCCCGTCATCGGTGCCCAGACTGACCTTCCGCCCACGAGTCAACACCACCCAGCCTTGGTCTCCTCCTCGCTCCCCCCATCCTGCGGCGCATCGGAGCGCGACCAGCGTGACGTTCTGGGCTTTTCGAGGAATGGTGTGGTCGATCACCAGCAACAGCAGCAGCTCCAACAGCTGCAGCAGCTCCAGCTCCAGCAGCAGCAGCAGCAGCTCCAGGGCCTCAACGGTCCCGCTCAGACGAGCGCCCATCCCTTCGATACCGGTTTGCAGACGTCCGCGGGAAGCGGAGGTGCTAATGGCAACGGCCTCATCCCGCCCGGCTACGAGCGCGTCTTCATGACCAATCCCGTCCTCCGTGGCTCCGCTTACTCCTCTGCTCCCGGCTCGGGCCAAGGTGGGGCCGCTTCGCCGGCGGCGGACTGGGAACACTCGTTTGGCAGGGCCAGCGCCGCCGACGATGGCGTCGGAGGAGGCTTCGACGTCCATTCATCCTCCTCCAAGCTCCTCGGCCCTCGTCCCGGCGGAGGGTCCGGCACGCCCACTTCCGCCATCGGTCCCCTCGGCGTGGCCGCTCCTCAGAGCCGCGAAGACATTGCCCGCTCGCTCGCTGGTCCTCCGCGTCCCCACATAGCTCAGCAACAACAGCAACATCAACAGCAGCAGCAGCAGGGACTTTTTCGCGGCCACCTACCTCCCGGTTTGGGTCAGAACGCCGCGCAGCCCCACCAGCGCCCATCTTCTGCTGGCGCCCGCACGACGCCCGCTATGCAGGCCAACGTCGTCGTCGCTCCGCAGCAACAGCCGTACTCGTACATGAGCGCTTATGCTCAGTTTGGCGGCGCCGTTAACCGCCCCTTCTGAGCGACCGACACGCCGTTTGTCCCTTTCTTGTCTCGTCCTCGGTTTTTCTCCCTTTGGCTCTCGCTTGGTTTTCAGTCACTCGTCTCGTCTCTCCGGCATCGTTATCGCTTTCGCCAGTTCGTCTCGCCCCCGGTCTCGCTCCATCCATCCCACCTCTCGTCCAGCATCGTTTCTTTTCGCCGGTCTTCTCTCCGTTCGGTTCCTCCTGTTCCGATATCCCCCTCTCGTCTCGTATACGTCTCTCGGCTTCTCCGTCATTCTCTTCGCCACGAGTATTCCCCCCCCGCCTCCCGCGAACCTGAAAGCCCACCCATACCTTCGCACCGCATCGCGGCATGCAGCCTTTTATCCAACGCCTCAACACATCGTCGACCGCCCGCGCACCTTGTCCTGTTCTTTTCAAGTATCACCAACGTCAGAAGGATCTCCGTTCTTTTTTTTCTTCGTTTCCTTCGGTTCAGCACAGACTCTCCCTCTCCTTCTCCTCTACTTCGCTCGTCATTCCTGCCCCGTCGTTTCGTTCCTATCCCCTTTGTCTCTCGTTCCGCAACATTTACAAACCTCGCTCAATAGCAACCCGCAATTGTCTGTCTGCCCAGCCCCCGCCTCGCTTCGCATAGTCGAGTCGATCTGCCCCGCGCGGTCCGGTCCGGTCCGGCCAGTCGAATCCGAACACCCCTCCTCTTCACAATATCCCCCCCGTTTCGTCGCACTCTTCCGTTTTCTTTTTTTTTTTTTTAGGTTTTTTGTTTTGTTTTTATGCCGTTCCGCCGTTTCCCTTTATCCCCATGGTGTCTCTTCTCTTCTCCTCGAATCGTCGTTATGTCTGTCCTCCCGTATCCGTGCCGTGCTTCCTCCCCGCCTCGCCTCGCCTCGCCCGTCATCGTTCCCCGCTCTTCCCCCCTCGTCTCGTCTCGCCCACCTTTCTCTGTCTGTCGCGTTGTGTCCGTTCCCCAAGCCAATGAAGAAGAAACGTTTGTCTGTTTGGTTGTTCTTTTCCTCACCGCGTTCGTTCGAGTGACCGAAGCGGGACAGAAGCACGGTGCACAAAAACTCGTGGAAGACCAAACCAACCAACCAAAAGTTGACTCGATCGTCGGAAGCGAAGATTAGATTAAAGCCAGTGCAGGTCGGCCAGGTCGAGGGCAAAGTAGGCGTCGTCGGTTTTCAGTCCCTCCACCCACCACACCTGGCCGAGCGTGGTCCACGCTGGGGGGAGCGAAGAGACATGGACATGATGGGGATGAGCAAGGCAGTCGGAATGATAAGAGAGAGCAGACGACGCCCACCTCCGTCATTGGTGCCAAACGCCTTGACGTCCTTGCCGTCGATCCTCGCATACACCCTCGCCAGGTCCTCCGGCCTGCCGTTGAACACCAAGCCAGGCGGGCCCCAATGCTTGACGGTGCCCACGACGAGCCTCTTCACGATGTCTGCCTCGAGCGCCTGCCTGTCGCGGTAGAGACCCGCGTCGACCCTCTCTTCCGCCGCTACGTCGTCGAGCTCGATGACGAGGGCTGGCTTGGAACGCGAGAGGGAGGAGCGGTGCACACGGAGGATGTTGTACTCGTCCTGCCGGACCGTGTGCGGCGGAGGCCGCTTCGGAGGGATCGGCGTAATCCTGCGCATCAGCCGGTCGCCGATGATGCGCTTGTGGTTGTTGGGGGGGTGGTGGGGGCGGGCGCCGCTGTCGGTAACCGGAGCGCGAGGCCTTTCTCTTTCTCTTTCACCGCCGCCTTCTTCTTCTTTTGCGCCCTCCCGCTTGCTCGCCGTACCCACCCTTGCGCCCTCTTCTTTACTCCGCTTTTCCCCCTCGTCCTTCGGCGGTTCGTCGATGGCCTCTGGGCGCGCTGGGCGCGCCTCTTCGGGATCCGGTCGCTGTTGCTGTTGCTGTTGCTGTCGCTCCTCTTTCGGCCGTTCGTCTCCTTGCTCGCCAAGGCTGACAAGACGACTCGCTTCTGGACGCGTCCCGAGCTCGCTGGACATCCGAGCGTCGTCGTCGTCGGCGGCGGTGAGCGGGGTGAACAGTCAGCAAGAGACGGCCGCATGCCCCTCCCTCCTGAGGAACGTCCGTCTGCGCTTGTGCTGACAAAGCGGAGCTGTGCGCGGGCGAGAATTAAATGGGGAAGAAGGCCCGTGGGACACAAGGCGGCCAGGGCATGTGCTGGTCTCGCTCGAGAGAGGTACGAGTGGGGAGAGTCAGTCGGTCGGGCGCCCGGCAGCCTTTTCCGTCAAAATCGATCGATCTTTCTTTTTTTTTTTTCTGTCTTGTGGAGCATGGCAGGTCGTGCTCGTGGCTGAGGTGGAAGGTTTGAGAGGCAAGACACAAGACAATCCTCGTCATCCCCCTTGCGAACTGCGGGTATATTGGTTTCCTGCCGGGGACGTGGCGACTTGCTTACCGACTTTTACGAGGACTCGGCTGGAGTGCGCTGCGACAACGACGACGACGACGACGACGCACATGGCCCGTGCATGTTGTATATATACTGTACGTCTTCACCGTCGTGTAATCGACCGGACGTGTTTTTTTCCGCGCTGATATGACGGGACCACCACACACGACACGATCTGTGCGAGCCTCGCGCCGCCACGACTCCTTTTTCCTTTCTTCTCCTTTCCTTCCGCCCTAAGCAAGGGTCGGAGACGCTGCCTCGGCATGGCCTTGCATCCGTTCCGCCCGCCTGCCTTCCCGTTGCGGTCGCGGTGTTCTTTATGTATACTCGGACGAGTACGAGCGGCGTCCACGTACTCTACTGTTTACTGTTATGTATTATTATACGTCGGTTATGCATACGCGCGTACTGGTGCGGAGCGAGGTGCGTTAGGACGCAAGAAACATGTGCGTACGCGTATATGCGGGGCGATGAGATAGATAGATGGTTTGCGACCGCGGTAAGGAAGAGAGGCGGGCAAGGGAGGTCCGCTGATCCATCTCGTCCTGTCTTTCTGTCTGTCTGTCTTCTATCGTCCCGGGAGTTGTCGGACGGGCGTCGAACGGAACGGGGGGCGGTGATCGGAGCCGGCGTCGACCCCGGCGGCTGGCCACAGCGGCATCGACGACGACGACGACGACGACAGCGACGGCAGTGAAGGTAACGACGAGGGCCGGAACGAACGAGCCAGGCGTCTGTCTGAGACGAGACGAGACGAGACAAGACGGCCGTGTCATGGCGGTTGCGGTTGCGAGCAGGCGGCGTCTAACAAAAGCAAGAGGAGGCGATCGCCGGCTCGGCCCCACTAGCTCGAATTCGCACGTACATATTCATAATCTCATAACTCGCCGTCCTTGCTCAACAAGCCCCGTCTACCCGTCTGTCTGTCTGTCGTCCACGTTGGCCGGCCGCCGTCGATGTCGACTCCATGTCGCTTTCATGTCCACTTCATGTGCGCTTCATGTATGCCGGCCGCGCGCACGGGTGGGAGCCGGACAGGGGCAGACGTCGGCCCGAAAGCGCTTTTGTCTGTTGTCTGTCTGTCTCTCTTTCTCTCTCAGGAGCACAAATGTACTACTTACTACTACTTACTACTCGCTATACTTGGCGGCTACTCACTTGCGTGGTATGCCAGCTCGCATGCGCAAGTGAGACATGGCCGAGAAAGGTCGTATGTTATGTACGTACGATAGAGTGCCTGGCATAGGCCTGGCTAGCCAGTCTCGAAGCAGGCAAGTCCATCGTTTCTTTGCTTTCGCTCCGAATGGCAGGTGACGGACGGAGAGAGGGGAGGGCGACAGCTAGTCAGCCAGCCCAGCCAGCGTTGTTGGAACAAGCCAAGCCAGCCGGTCGGCCGTCTGCGCTGCAGTAGCCACTCCTCCTTCCTTCCTTATTTATGTTTTAGTCTGCCTCGGTCGGCGATCAGACACGCACAAGCCGACGTTCCGTCCCTCCGTTCCATCCCTCCCTCCCTCCCTCCCTCCATCTTGCCCCCGGCGCTCGTCCCCGACGGAGCAAAGACGTCGGCGGCGCACGGGCGTCGGACGGAGAGAAGAGAGGAGACGACGGAGTGGGCGGGAGAGAAAGAGAAGGGCAATGCGATCGATCCCGACGGTCGCCTTCCTGTCATGTCATGTCCTGTGTTGTGTTGTTTTGTGTTGTCCTGTATTGTCCTGTATTGTCTTGTCCTGTCCTCTTCTGTCCCGTCCTGTCCTGTCCGTCCGTCGGCCGACCGGCGGGCGAGCGGGCGAGCGAGAAGAAGCGGAGGCGGTGGTGGTGGATGGGAGAAGAGCGTAGTCAGTTGTTCGTTCGTTCATTCGTTCTGCGTCAATCCAAGTCAAGCCAAGCCAAGCCAGTGTCGTCGTCGTCGTCGTCGTCGTTAATATCATCGTCGTCGTTGTTCCTTCCATCCCCTCTCTCTTGAGATTCCTTCCAACACTCCAGCCGCACCTACAACAACACCAACCTCCTTAACACGTCCAACCCGAACCACCACCACCACCACCACCACCACCGCCGCTCCCTCCGTATATCCTTCCTCCACGCCTTCGTCCTTCCCTCCTCCCTCTCCTCCGACCTCCGACACCGCCCGCCGATTACAGACAGACACAGACACCTCCAGCCAGCCCGAATAGAGTCAAGTAGAGAAGAGAAAAAGAGAAGAACCTTCGCTTGCCTCCGCCATTCCTTCCCTCCCTTCTCCCTCCACGCCGTCCTCCCCACTACCACCAACACCACCACCACCACCACCATCGTCTTCCCTCCTCTCCTTCTCCCTCCTTCCTCTTCCTTTTCCTACCCCCCTCCCTCTCCCTATCGCACTCCTCCCATCCCTCCCTCCTCCCCCTCGCGCCGCCTCTTCTCCCTCCTCCCTCCCTCGTCCACCCGCTATTTACCTCCGCACCCGCTTCCCCCTCCCTCTCCGGCTCGGGCTCGGCCTGACACCGACGCACCCGTCCGGTCTCCCGTCCCCTTCGCCCCGCCCTTCTTCCTCTTCCTCTTCCCTTTCCCTCTTTCCTCACCCCTCCCACCGAACACCCAGTCCAATTCAAATCCTCCCTCTCCTCCGCCCTCCCCTGCCTCCTTGTACTTAGTCCTTCCCATCCCCCTCGCATCCTCACACCGCTATACGCCACACACCCGCCTCCCTTCCCCCGCCCCTACCTACTCTGACTGACCGACATGGTCGCCGCGAGCGCCGGACAGAGCGCTTCGCGCAACCCCCCGGTCGACCACATCATCATCGGAAGCGGCGAGAGGGTGGGCATCAATGGTGAGTTGAGCCCCCTCGGTCCCTTTCCTTCTCTCTCCTTTTCTTCTCTTTTTCCCACTTCGTCCCTCCGACCGCTCACCGGATGCCCTTTCTAACATTTTCCCTTTTCTTTTTTGTTTTCCTTTCCTCCTTCTCCTCCCCTTCGCATCCCAGACCACGTTTACATCTCCCCGCCATGGGCCCCCGGTCAGGGCGAGCCGTATATCATCGCTCGCGTCATGGAATTCGTCATGGCCGCTCCGAACAACGTCGCCTCGTCTTATTCCGACCCTTCTGCCTCTTCCAACCCCTCCGTTCTCCTCTCTTCCCCTTCAGCCGCCGACGGCGGAGAAGGCCAAGGAGCCTACCAGTCCCACTACGCCTCCACCTCCGGCGGCACCCTCCAAATCCGTGCAAACTTCTACTTTCGCAACCGGGACATCTCCCATCGGTTCGGTGCTGACGCCCGCATGCTCATCGCCACCATGCACGCCGACCTCGTCCCGCTGTCGAACATACGGGGCAAGTGCGTCGTCAAGCACCGCGACGAGGTCGTCGCTGCCCTCTCCGGCCCTCGCTGGGGCGCTCCCCCGGGCCCCAACACGGCCGTCGGCAGAGAAGCCCTGGCCGCCTGGAGGAGTAGGGAAGACCACTTTCTGTTCTGCCAGATGTACGACCGCTACATCCATCGTTTTTACGACGTCATCCCTACCGACCGCCTCCGAAACGCGCCCGCCGAGGCGCTCGAGTGCCTCCGCAAGAGGTACTCTTACGTCCTCGCAGAGGTCGGCATGGCCGCCGACTTGACCGACTCTCTTAGGGGCTGCAACATCTGTCACCGATGGGCCGCCAGGTGAGCCCTCCATCCGTCCGTCTTTTCATCGCCGTTCCTCCTTTTTCTTCCTTCCTCGTTGCCTTTTTTTTTTTTTTCCTTCGTCCCCGTCCTCTCTCCTCTTCCTAGCCCTCCTTTCTTTGTCGACTTTTTGGTGTCCAGTTCGTCTTTCCTACTCTGCCCCTCGTCCCTTCTTCTTTGCTCCCCTTCTCAGATGCTTCCTTCCGCCTTCCTTTTTCGCCGTTCGTTGTTCGCCCTGTCTCTTGGTTCCCTCCCTCCCCTTCTTTTTCTTCTCGTCGCCTCTAAAGTCCTTTCTTGTCGACTTTTTGTGTCCAGTTCGCCTGCCGTCGTCCCTTTCTCTTTACTCTCCTTCTCAGACCCTCCCTTCCTCTTTCGTCATTCGTCGTTCGCCCTGTCTCTTGGTTCCCTCCCTTCCCTGTTGTCATGATTCCTCCCTCCGACGATCGTCATGACTCCTCCTCCCTCCGACGGTTGTCTGCTGTCCATTGGCACAGCGTCGATATCGCTCGCCTCTCTTGCCACGTTTCCTCTTTTCTTCTTCTTCTTCTTCTTCATATTTCTTTTGTTTGTTTTTTCCGCCCCATTTATCCGTTCGTCGGTCGTCTGTGTTTCCTTCTCCGCCCCTCTCTCCACTTTCTCTTCGTCCTCGTCACGTCCGAGAGTCCTGTCATTGCCTCATCCTGACTCTTCCGCTCTGCTTTTTCCTTCATTCCCTTCAGTGCCGAGTCCGTGCGATGTGACACCTGCAAGCAGTCATTTCACATGCGCTGCCTCACCCCGCCGCTCACCTCCAAGCCCTCCAAAGGCTACTCCTGGACGTGCGCACCTTGCTCCAAGCGACACGCCGACGACGTCGAGGATCACCTCGTCCCCAGCGGAGGAGGCACCCTCTCTGCCTCTCACAGCTCGACGGGCAGCAGGCCCAACGGAGGCGAGGTTTCCAAGGTTCGCGCGGCGAGCGCCAAGCCCGCCAGAGGAGCTAAAGCCGGTCGGGGTGCGTTGTCGTCGATCCACTTTGTTTCGCGTCGTCGTATGAGCCATTACACCCTATCTTATATTTCTTTCTGTGATATTCCCTCCCTTCTTTCTGAGCAGGTGGACGAGGAGGACATGCCTCGCGGAGCAAAGAAAAAGCCCCCACCCCTTCATCTTCCGACCTCTCCTCCGACGTCGGCTCGCCTTCTGCTCCGCCTTCCACCGCCGGACCCGTGCTGCCCGAACTTCGGTGCTTTAACATGTGGCCGTACAGGTATTTTGGTCTCCACACCGAGGCGATGGACGTGCTGGACGCGCACGATTCCATCTACCCTCGAGCCACTACCCGACAAGGTCCCAAATACCAGGTCACCCTGCCCACCTGGGAGGAGCAACTGGAGCAGCAAAAGGCCGAAGCTGCCGCCGTGGTGAAGGGAGCGAACGAGGCACTAGAGGAAGGGAACGAGGAGGACAAGGAGAAGAAGGAGACGCCGACCCCACCCGTCGCTGTCGCTGCGCCGGAGAAGGTAGAGGTGAGAAAATTCAGGGGCAAGGAGAGGGGAGGTTTGAAGAGGGGAAGGGATGGCACGCCGGTGCGCACAGGTGAGTCTGGTTCGCTCGATTCGGTGTGCAGATCTGGTCGGTTTACCATGTCTGTACGGCGATCCAGTGCTGACTTTGCTGTCTTTGTTTTTTTTATTTATTCGACAGCATCTTCGACGCCTTCGATTCCCATCAACCGAGGTTCCGACGATGCCGTCGAGCCCATCTTTCTGCCCACCACGACGCTTCAGGGCGGAACGGATCGTGAGTAGAACGGGCGACTCGTTGCGGACCGCTCTGCCGTGTGCAGCGTGCGTGTCCGTCGCTGACGCATAATGTTGTTTCGACCGTTTCCGCCCATCCGCACAGTCGATCTGTATATGCGAGAGGCTGCAAATCTCTTTCCCTCCGTGCCGTCTTACAATGTCGACCTCATGAACGCCGCCCTGGCCGCGCTCACAAAGCATCGAGGTCAAGACGCGCCGGCGCTCATGGACCTCGCCAAGTACACCCCGGCGGACCTGCGCATTGTCGACTGGTCGCTCAAGGAGATTCGTCTGTTCGAAGAGGTCGTCAAGGCTTACGGCGCTGAGATGCAAGAGCTCAAGAAGCGCGTGCCGACCAAGACGCCCGCGGAGATCGTTCGGTTCTTTCACGCTTGGAAAACGTGCGTCTGGTCTCTCTCTCTTATCTTTCCCTTTCCTCATTTTCTTTCTGTTTGAACCATGCGCTCAACCACCTCCTCGTCCTCCTCGCTCTTGGCCCTCCCTCTTAGCAACCGGCTCAAAGAGAGTTGGGCGGCCATGCGGGCGGGAGCCAAGAAAGGTCGCTCGGGGAGCAAGTCGAATGGGGCTCCGTCGTCGCCTTCCTCGACGGCCAAGGCCGAGAAAGAGTTCTCCTCAGCGCGCTCCACGCTCAGTCCGTCGCCGCAAAAGGGCCAGTCGACGTGCGCGATCTGCGCCGCCAACGTCTCGCCCGTATGGTGGAAGGCACCGCATAACTTTTCCGGTCCCGCTCTGTGCGACGAGTGTGGCGTCTATTGGAGGAAGTATGCCACCAAGAGCCCGATGGCCGAGGCCAAGAAGGCCGCCCGGGCGGCGGGTGAGTGGGCGTCTCTCGGACAACGGCGGGGACGGAGCGCCTTCCTTCTTACGTCTGCCCGCTTTGATTCTGCAGAAGAGGCCGCCGCCAACGCCGCCGCTTCCGCTTCCACTTCCGCCGCCAACGCTGCTTCTGCCGCTTCTGCACCGCCACCTGTCAAGAAGCTGAGAGCGACGAGAAGAGAGGAGAAGGTGAAAGAAGCGGAGCCGGTAAGCATGTGCACGACGTTTTCGGTGGGCATCATCCTCTCTCTGACCGACGCTCGCCGATCCTCGTCCCACGCTCTTAAAACGCCTCGCCACATCCCCGACTGCGCACCTCAGACGTCCACTCCGCCGTCTGCGCCCAGTCCGATCGTCCCCGCACCGGCGGCGATAAAGTGCGCCCTCTGTCGAAAGACGGAGCCGAAACGACGCCTCGCGCAGTGCTCTCGATGTTCACTCGCCGCTCATGCTGGTAAGGCCCGTTTCGACAAGAGCCTGACCCACTTGGCGCTGCTGCTGTCGCATCGCATCGCGTCGCGTTCGTACTGAATTTGTTTTGCATCCCCGCCCCGCCCTCGGCCAGGCTGCTACGGACTTTCATTTGATGATCTGGCCTCGGCCGATTGGAAGTGCGAGGCGTGCGCGAACGAGGAGACGCTCGCGTCGGCGTTGGTGAGTGCTCTCAGTGGCCGACCCGAAGACGCCTGGACGGGCGCACGGCTAACGCGGCCTCCGCTTCCTCCTTACCTAACCCCCCCAACCAACCAACCAACCAACCAACACGTCACCAGATCCCCCGATGCATCCTCTGCCCACCGCCGTTAACCGTCCTCCCGGCCTTTCTGCCGTCAGCTCCGGGCCAACGCAAGGAAGCTCCCAGCCCAGTGCAGTCGACCCAATCGTCGTCGCCCTTCCATGCTCTCGACGCGCTCAAGCCTACGGAAGGCAACAATTGGACGCACGTCATCTGCGCGGTTTGGACGCCAGAGGTCGTCTTCAGCGACGCGGAGAGGCTCAAAATCGTCGAGGGGGTTTCCAGTTTGCCTCCGTATCGGTGGTCGGCGGTGAGTGTCCCGCTCCACCAACCTCTCCACGGCCGGGCCGTATGATGCCTCCGATAGATGGGCGCTCCTTAGCTGACCGTGCAATATGTTGTCGGCCCTTGCGTCGCACTACAGGAGTGCACAATATGTCATCGGCAAGGAGGCGCCTGCTCGTTCTGCGCCGACTGCCGGATGCCCTTCCACCTCTCGTGCGCCTTCCAAGCGCCAGGCTACACCTTTGGTTTTGAGATCCAACCCGTGAAGAGCAGCCGACGGGACGTTGTTGCAACGAGCACTTTCAAGGATGAGTCCGGGCATATGAGCGCGCTGGTCTGGTGCAAAAATCACAAGGACCTGTTGAAGGCGAAGACGATTTATGACTTTGCAGAGGTGGACCCGGCCACTGGCATGGTGAGTTCGGAGTCGGACTCGGTTTCTCGTCGCACTTTCAGTCTCGTCGATGGACGGACGGACGGAGGTCTGTCGTGAGCCGGCCAAGCTGATATCGAACTGGCCGGTCATCGCGCCTCCCATCTTACCTCGGCAGACGGCCCTGCAAACCTACGTCCAAACGCGCAAACTCGCCACGCCGGCCACCTCCAACGCCGGTGACACGTACGCTCTCTTGCGTAAGGCCAAACGCTTCGACGCGGCCTCGGGCGTGGGCTCCGCGATGGGCACGGTTGCCGCCTCGACGACGTCCAAGTCTGACCGGGAGACTGCGACGCCCTTGCCCGTACTCGCCAGCTATGCGGCCGCTAATGGCTCTGCGTCTGCGGTGGGCGCGTCACACCAGCAGCTGGCGTTGAAGCCCGATCCGGATGGTCGGGGCGCGTATTCGGAAGCGGAGGAGCACCAGCATCAGCACCGGCACCCGCGTTGTCTGCATTGCGAGACGGCCTTTTCGCCCTTCTGGTGGCCGGTGCCGCCGCCGCCGCCGTCGTCGTCGTCGTCGTCGTTGTCAGGGAAAGAGGACGCGGGACGGACGGCGGGGCGCGGGGAGGAAGACAAAGAAGGGACGGTGGCGGGCCCAGAGGTGACTGTGGCCGCCGTCGTCGGTGCCGTGGATGAAGACGTAACCATGACGAACGTGGAGGGCGCAACGGCGCCGCCTCGGCCGGAAGGCGTGTGCTGTAACCAGTGTCGGCCATACTTTTACTCGAGCGATGACAAGAACGCTTGACGCGGGACTAGGGGGAGGCCTGGCGCGCGTCTGTCTGGATCGCCCCTTTATCCCGTTTCCTTTTCTTCCTCCCATGCCCCAAGGCTCTCTTTCCCTCTCTCAATTTTGTCGTACCATGTCCTGCATGCTCTCCCGTTCCTCCTTTATCCGCGTAATTTCTTGTATCAGTACTCGTCCCCCGTTCCGTCCGTCGGGTCGGTCGGTAGACCCATCCGCAAATGTGCATTTCTTGTCTCGTCTCGCCTCCGATCGTCGTCGTCGTTCTGTCGCGCTTTGTCGCTCTTCGACTTCGTCGGGGCCGAGTGGACTTGCCTGACTGCAGCCGTTCTTTAACCACGCGAGCGGGGGGGACGTTCTGCCGCAGCATTGCATTGATCGCCGGGGGTTGTTTGGAGCCATCTTATTATCTTCTCCACCGCTCGAATCACATCGTAAAAACGGTATTGCATTCTCACTCTCTCCAGACCCCCTTCTCTTTTCCTTTTTTTTTCTCGTATGTACCTCGCGAGCGAGCTTGTCGCGTTTTCCCATGAGGTGGGAGGATGAACTGCTCCCGGCTCTGCTCGTCCCCACATCGTAGGGCCCACGGAGCGAGCTGGACATGCCGTCTTTTGTTGCGCGTGAGTGACGGAAGAGATGAGGATGCGCGTGGAAAGGATGAAGGAACAAGGGCACCAAAGCGTTTTCCGGTCCCGGTCGCCGTCGTCTAATAGCCGCACGGTGAGCCGCATCTGGAGCAGCGGCATTGACGAGACGATAAGCTTGACCGTCGACCCGCTCGCCGTCGTACACGTTGGCCGCGCGTGTGAAAGGCATTTCGCTGTTTGGCCCGCACGGGCCACATCACCGTCGCGCTCACCTTTCTCACTCACGTCCTTTGTGAGGCCTCTCCACTCCTCATCCCATCTCTCCCATAGATAGCTCACGGAATATAAAAATGGCGCTCGCTTCCCCCTCGATGTCTTCTCTTCTCCATCATCACTACCTTCACCTCTCCGAGACCTCTCCTCGTTTCCTCCAAGCGCCTTTGCACCGCTCGTCTCAGCACACTCATCTTACATCTCCCCCACGCGTTCCTGTAACGTCTCGGACGTTCGCCTATATATTCGCTGCTCTCCTCGCCGGCCTTTCTCTTCTTCCAAGGTTTCAGTGAGCTCAACCTTGCTTTGTCCTGGGTGACGCATACGTGCCCAGCCGAGTAGCAGTATCCATCCATCCACATCGCCCACCCGGCATCTCCATCCTCCCAAATCGACATGGACGGCTCATTTTCCGGGCTTGGTTCCGATTTCTCTTACCTCGGAGGCTTCGAACCCAGTGGAAGCGATGCCCCTCTCCCACCATCCACGGCTCCCTCCCTCCGCCTTTGTCCGCCAGCCTTCGCCGGCTCTCCCCGAGCCTCCTGCGCAACAACCTGCTTCTTCAGCTCCGCCGGCCAACGAAACCCAGGTGTCGCATTCGCCTGCCAAAGCCGCTCGACGCCGAAGGGCGAGCGCAGCTGCGCCAAGGGGGTAGCCGGAAGCAGGGGAACCAGGGGGGGCAAACCTGGGTTGGCACGATGTAAAAGCACCCCCGGAGTTGGCGAGGCGCCTCAGACGGCCGGCCCCTCGATGGCACAGGAGCGTCGCCACAGCGACTTGGCCGCGCATCAAAGCTCCCAGGGCGCGGGTGGGAACCAGAGCGGCTCGAAGAGAAAGCGGGCCCATACCGACGCCACGGTGGCTCCCCCTCTTCTCCAGAGTGGCAGCAGAGACGGTGGAGAGCAGGAAGAGGCGGTCGACGGACAGCCGCCGAGACAGGTGAGGAAGGTATCGGAGGCGTCGCGGACCCTACATCGGCAGGCCGGTCAAATGTGAGACCTTTCGTCATGCCCACGTACAGGTGTGGAACGTTGGTGGAGCATTCTCTGCGTTCAACTCTGACCGACCCTTCTCTCCTTCGTATTCCTTCTTCTAAGCGACATCGACGAGACCATCCTTCAATACCTCGACTCACGAGGTCTCCGCTCCACGGCGAACAGCCTCAGATCTGAGTTGAACCTCAGCAAAAGCGACGAAACCCCAGTCGAAGAGCGGCATAGCCACAAGGATTTGATCATCCAGAACTGGAACATGTTCTGGGCGGTCATGACCACCCGCTCGG